>JAQIXW010001019.1:0-22265 GCA_034700685.1 Willowsia buskii
TTTTACAGCATTTAATTGGAAGCTCAATGTACATTGAATTAATATCTGCTGTTACCAAAATATACTTCTTTGTTTGAAAGAAAGATTAAAGCAGTATGGGAAGTTTCCGTGAACACACTTCCTTAGAAGCATCTACAGGCAGTTTAGAGCAGCAATGCCCTCCAAGAAAATTGATTAAAAACACTTTGCCTAAAAAGGTATTTTCATATTTATATTTACACGATAACTAATTTCCATAAAGACACTACATTTCTTCCTAAACAGCATCACTATTGACTATTGAAGTTTGAAAGATTATAGTGTATCTACGTGCACTATTCCCATATAGTACCGTGATACACTACATCTTTCTTGGTATTCGGTTGTATCCTATCATTTATGAGATTCCCTACATTGCTGTACATTCATAGTCAGAATGTAGTTTAGACATTAAAGATGAGAGCACACTTGCTCTCCGACTGCCTCTTGGGAATCATCTCCTGTGCCTTCTTTCTTGCTTCACATCATCATCATCACGACGAGTCCTCCGTGGGCATTCTTTAGCATTAGCATCATCGGCCGCCATCTTGTCCGTTTAGCCGCACAGGTCATAGGGGTCAGAACAGTTACGTTATAAGTTTTCGTGAAAATTTTCAAAGATCAATTTTTGACAAAATGATCAATTTTTTCGTGGTCAAACAAGTTTTCTATTAAATTCGAATTTGACTAGTCTTTTGCAATATGAAGATCAATGGATTGTGGCGGGACATGGTGATTGTTGAACGAATAACATGCTGTTCAAAACGGACGAACGTGGATGTGTCTCGGAAACGATTTTGGTTGACCTTCAGAACGCTCGTGAGAGTTGCATCATGGCAGATATTGTCTATTTCTTGTACACGAGTGTGGGCACAGATTTCCGGAAACAGTACTTGAACGAAATGCTGGAGTGGTATCATCACCAGTTCGTTCTGTACTGTGGGATGTTGAAGGTTGAACCATTTGAAGGCTTCACTGTGGACAATTTCAAGAGGAAATTTCACAGATCGAAATTATTTGTGTTCCTTTTTCGTCCCTTATTTTACCGGTCATTTTGGAGAGACCGGTGAGTACTGTGAATTCGGACAGTGTGGAACTGGAGAAGAGTGGAGGTTCAAGTCATGTTGACGATATTACAGACGTGTTCCAGAAAATGGGGAGGGATGAGGATGACGCCAAGTTGTTGAGGGAGAGATTCACAAAACTTCTGGAGGAGTTGCATGAGAAAGGGCGTTCTAAGTAATTTGAGAATAAACGAATTTGAATTGCTGAACACAAAACTAAGATGGAGATGAGAAAAATTGTGAATGTACGAGAACCGTAATATTCTTATTATCCGTTATCCACCTTACGTGTATTCGTTTCCCCCTTCACATTTTATCCAAAGATTGGAATTATGTGTTGTGAATTTCCTATAGACTAGAAATAAAATTTGCTAAGAATACAAAATATACTTGAGTCACTTGAAAGAATTCATGAGAAAGTTGTGGTTCCAAAGCAAAGTAAAAGGTGGTTCCAAAAATAAATAGATACAATATAAACTTAAGTTTCCATTACAATGAAAATTCACGGAGAATGAGGTATGTAATAAATGTTAGCTCCTCTTTCTACAACTCAGTAATAACGTAGTGGTGTTTTATGCAGACGGATATATATCAAAATGGAATTCCACAGATCGAAAATAGTTGAATCCTTTCCCCTTGTTGATCTATTTAAACCGTGAGTCTTATCGTGGGCAGTTTGAAAATGTGAGAATATGAGGAAGCAAATTTAATGGAAACTGTGTCAATCTCATAAATACTTCACCTTCACATGAAATCCTACTTGAAGGATGATGGTAAGTGGTAACAAATTAGACCGAAACGGGAATGAAAAGCGACCAGTGACCTTTACCTACTGGAATGTTAATATATTTTATTTGCCAAATGCTTTCGATATCAGAAAACCTCCAAATCTACTGTTGTAAAACACATATTATTAGCAGAAATAAGTTAACAGCTGCTTACCACCACATCTATATATTTGTATTAAAACCATGTAGAAAAAAAAATTCGTAATCCTTGAAATGTCAACTTAAGAATTGTAAATTCAACTCAAAATAATTTATATGGAAATTGTAATCGTGTGGGTGATGCAGTATCATCAACTTAACTTTATACTGGATATTTAAAATATTAAAGACACGCGCCTTGTTATTGTTTTGTACGATGTTGCTTACTGCAGCAAGTCTGGAGAAAACAAATAATTGATTTAATGTATATTTAATTGTATCATATCATATTTAATAGACTACAAGAAGTATCAATTTCGTTCTATTACTTTGTTTTCATACAAATGCATACTCTCGCCACTTTCTTGTTCTTGATTTCTTGTTTTGATATCAGTTTCGGTTTTACATTTCAAAAATTTGGAATCAATTGATAGTATCAATGTTTTATGTATGCATGTAACTTGGGAAGGAACATAAAATTTATTGCAATGCCCAACCGAATAACCCGCAGTTCAAATTATCGATATCCATCATAATCATGTCAATATATTTTGTTGATCAGTTGGACCTGTTACATTCATTAAATTTGTAATTTTATAGACCAACCAATTTATGAAACTATAACATTTTCATGTATACTCCATTCATAAATCGCACAAAAATGTTACAACTTGCTTCACATTCCATTTGAAGTGATACCCAAAGCCTTAAACAATTGACGCATCGTGAAATGAAATACATATCATATAACAAATAACATTACAATCACTGCTTAGTAAGCAAAGACTACTGTTTGTCAAGTTTGCTGCTGAATAAAAAGAAAGAATAATTTTTGTAGCATACATGTACTTTACCATACCATACTTTGTATATTATGCACTTTACCATATTTAAAGAATGATTGTGTTCTGAAGATTTGCCTTTCTGCTGAGGATTAGAATATAATATCCAACGATTTATGCTAAGATATTATTATTCGTTTAATTTCTACCTCATTTGAAATAAGTATCGAACATAATACTCTGATAGTTTGTAAATCCGTAGTTTCATTGTTTTTCTCTGTTTTATGCACATAATAATTAATTAGTTTCCGGTGCAAATGGAAATAGTTTGATTAGTTTGATTTCCTTTTCTCTTCATGAAAACTGGAGATTAGTTTATTTCTATTTTTAGAACGATTGTGCATTTTTCTGACATTGCAACCGGAAGCCAGAAGTAGTATAAAAAGAACCTAAATTTTGTAGTAAGTTATGATTTGGAAATCGGTCTTCGAACTAAGAAGTCTCTTGCAAAGTCTCTTGCATCTGACTTATTTTTGCAGTAATAATAAATCTCTATTATTCTCGGTTCATAGTAAATTGGAGCTAACTTAGAGTGATTTATTTCTGCACTGAGTTCCCGGAAAGTTATTCCCGTCATTAAGTTGGCATTGGGATTCCGGAAGAGTGACGCCTAAGCGTCTGGTCCAAATTTTCACCAACTATTCCCATACCGTTATTTTGGATTGTTATCGAAGGAGCTTATCGAAACGGCGGGAATAGATTGTAAAGATTTAATTGCTTAAAAGTCATCTAAAAGTTTCTTTAAACAGTTTTGATTAACTGAAACAAAGATATTACATAGAGTTTTTGCTTAAATCGATAGGAAGCATAAAAGTTGATGATATGTCACTCAGCATCATATTATTTCACGTATTATGAATGATGGTTGCTTTAAAGTCGTAAACAAAAGTTTTTTATGTTAAAAATTAAGTTTCAGCAGGTTGTAAGTGGGATTATTTTTCCGATTAAGTATGAAAAATGAGATTGAAAAAGGACGAAGAACACAAGTTTCAGGAGAAGCGATTGTTTTTTTTGTGAATCTCTTCCCGCACAACTCACTATCCCTAGCTCAGAAAAGCTTTTACTCTCAACGTAGCATAAAATCTCCTTCCTACTTCAATCAATTTGGATTACGAAAAGAGCCTTGGTTGTAATCAGTTTAGTCTCAAATTTTGTTGCTCACTGTCATAAACATCAATGAAATATGAAATAACATAAATACTTGTCGACATAAAATAAAAACGTATAGCTTTTCAATTAAAAAACGTGGTCTATTCTCTAAATTAAAATATGTATTTTAAAGGTTGTAGTCCTGTGCGGTTGATATGATTAGAGGGAAAGTAATTATAATTTGAAGCCGTTATTTTTTTAAAGTTTAAGTAACAGATACAATTGAAGTGCAGATAGAAAGGAAGCGTACTCAATAATGTTAAAATTCCATATTCCTATCTTTCCAATTTGGTTACAATCTCAAGTGCGTACATATCTTAATGGCGTTGAAATACAAAACTCACTATCATTCATCACCATTCATCAAGAAATCAGAATACAATACGTCGGTTATCCTTGTGCCGTTTTTTAATAATCAGATAAAGAATCATTTACACAGGAAACGTGAAATCAAACAAAAATTTCAAATGTTGGTTGAATGTTTATGTTACACGTTGGTGAAATACCGGATGGGTGAAATCCAGGTCTTTTTTGGGGAAACCCATTTGGTCCGGATTGGGGAAATGAAAAGTCCAAATTGGTGAAATAGAGGGACAAATTGAGGGAATCAAGACACGTCATGCATATTGTGTTTCAAAGACACTTGTTCAATATAAAATTACAAAATATATTATTTTTATCGCAGTATAAAATTTATCAAACTAAAGTAATTGTTATAATTTCAACGCTAGTTAAGAGCCTTCCAAACTATAATTGACTTTATTGCGTAACGAAATCACTCTTATAAAATAAACCTCCCAACAAATCGTTGCTCGCTATTCTTCTTCCAATGAGAGCTGTTATTTTATATCTGTTAAAAAAACCTTCTATACAGGTAGTAAAATATTAATATGGGTACCTGGTACTCATTCAAAAGTTACCATTAAACACGACATGAGATAATTCCAACAATAATTATTACAATTGTCTAGAGAGTGACGAATTTCTATTTTCTGGTATACACATTTAATGCTAGCACATTCATGATAAGTTGATTCAACTACTATTGTTAGGAATATCTTGAACTTTATTACTACTACTAATTCCTGTAAACCTAGCTGAGCAAGCATGTATCCCTAAAAATGCACTTTATTTAAGTCCATTTGCCATTTACATTAAAAGCACTATGTAATCTCGTGTTGTCACAAGAAAAGTAAACTTTACGTAGATTAACTAACGATTAGTAGATTAATGTCATTGCTTGATTACATAACTGAGCGTTATTGAAGAATTGTCTATCTTATTGTTAGGAAATTTTTACGTAAAGCTGCTAAACATGGGTTCTGATCTTCAGTCAACTTAGAAGTGACTATCAGTGTACTTTTTTTCATTCCTAAGAAAAACGCTTATTTGATTCTCATTTCAAATGCACAATCAAAAAATGTTATTAAATTTTGTAACTGCAAGAGAATTTTGATTTAATGCTTCTTATTAATCAGAACTCTTTGTTTAATGCAGTAAAAAGCATATACAAAAAGATTCCCCAATTCGGACCACAGTTTCCCCAATGTGGATTTTTCAGCCGGCCCGAGGTCTCTTATTGTGAAAAAAGTTAAATGTTGCTGTCTGCGTGTTTGTAACCGCATGGTTAGTCAAAAGTCTCGTCGAACCCCTGTGTGGATGCACAAGTATTGTCGAGATGTTTACTTTCACTTTTCTTCCATCAGTACAATTGGCAGCGGCAGTACAATGCTGAAGGAGGGCTTTCGGCTTTAAATTTGTAGTATAAAGTTGCATCTATTTTTACAATTTGCCATATCTCAACCAGATAAAATTTCTTTTTTTTTCCAAATGCAGAGGAACATTTTAGGATTTTTTCTGACGACAAGTTGACATATTTTAATATTACCTCTGCACTTTTCAGAGCCTCGGATAGAGTTTTGGTGATACATCTTTTAATAGGTAGAAGCAGACATAGTATGAACGTGACGGTACGAGAAAAGCAAATAGGTTAGCAGATCTGTAAAAAGAAGTAGAATTATTGTAGCTTATAGACTTCAAATTCCGTCGTAATCTGACTTTAATTTAATTACAAGGTTTGGACTTTCTTTATTCCTATTGATGGCGTTTTAAGATTGACTCAAAAATGAGGTGCGAAATATGAGAACAGTTTGAAACTAGAGAGTAAATTTTGTAGCAGGTAACTACATAAAGCTCCTGTGTAATCTTATTTTAGAGGCTCAACAATTATATACATTCCAACGTTAATCTCAACCTTTTTAATTTCGGGTCCAACCTCGCTTAGCATTCATCTTTTAATGTGCACAGTCCATAAAATCTTCACACAACCACTAAGAACTTCTACATACATAGTACATTTTGTAGTAGGTTTCACTACAGTTTTTCTCTCTTATCCTTAATCATGATAAAAACGTAATCTGCAGGCAAAAGTATGAACTATGCACAGACTCCCCATAAATTCACTGAAGTAGTATACATTCTTATTATTATTTTTTAAGTTTGTTTATCGGAAATTCGGAATAATGCCAAGCTTTGGATATAATTATGGAATGTGGACGTGTACATTCCCAAGAAAGTCTTCCTCCAGCAAATGATTTGTTAATTTGTATGATTTGCTTTATCCAACATCGGGAAAGTCTGGATGCTTGCCAAGTGGAATCACCTTTGCTGAAAAAATGCAAGCACCTGCTTTCGCAACTTATCCGAAACAATTTGTATCATGATTTCCTTCTGCTCTGCAGCAATTTTCAAACAAACTTTTTCATCAGTAATTTGAGAAACCTTCCTTTTTTCCCGCCATCACTCATTCGACTACTTTCCTTGCTCAGATTACATGATCTTCCTCCCCCTCCGTACCACTTCCAAACTCCTTATGTCTTACCTCTCGCATATTTGGAATATAATTTACTTTTTTACATTGTTTTCATACGGATTTGTACAGGTTAGGTTACATTTACCTCATTTGAGAATTTGGAATTTTATATTAACATTACAAGTCGTATGTCATTTTTTGATCAAAAAGTGCTCATTATGAAGTTGACCTTAATAAGTTACTCAAATGGATGGAGAGTAAAGCATATTATTTCTCTGGTGTATTTTATTTGCGAATAGTGAGAAAATACTTTGACCCGGTAAAATTGCTCACTTCCCCATGTTTTTTCACATTTATGAAAGTGGAACCAAGCAAGCTATATGCAAGCTATTAATAAGAATTTGAAACTTAAATAGACTTTGTATGAACCACTTTCTAAATTGCAAAGTAAATTGAATTGGAAATTGGTAATTTTAATTAATGATAAAAATTTCGTTGCAGACATCGTGTCATCTACGAATGTAGAATTCCTTTTTAAAAATATTTGGATACAAATTTGAATTGATATTTGAATAATAAGAAATTATCCTTTTTACACGTCTTATTTTAAATGCAAACTTGTACCACTTAAGTTACATTAAGTTTATTTTCAAACTTACTGCTTAATTGTAATAGATAGGTTGGTTGGACAGATTATATGATTGATTGATTTAAAAGGGAAGAAAAGATGGTCGCATGCTAGAGGGCACAGTTCGTTGCTGTTAACTTGTGTGCATGCATGTGTTCGTCCCCAGAAGTGGTTTCTGTTAATTATGATAAATACTTAAAAAATTATCAAGAGGACTCGCTGCCACAACTAACGCACAGTAGGAAATGTAACATCAGCATAATATGAACAGTAGATGAAAAGCGACATACATTGTCAACTTTTATCAGAGTTCTTTAAATTGCTTTTATTAATAACTTTGCATGACATCAAAAGTGACATAAAATTTCTATTTTGACTATTTTTTTCTCTTCTGTGGACTCTTGTCTGCAAAGAACTATTTCAAACTCTTCTTAAAAATACAAACACGAAATAATTTCAAGTGAAGATGTTTATTTCGATATTTAAAATTTTAGTATTTGATTGGAAACTCATCACTACACAACATTGTATTGTGCATATTGTTCGGTTTCTATTTTGACATTTAATGAACAAAATGATTACCATCATACAGGTAAACGACATAATAAATATCGTATTGCCATATTTGAAATATTGGCACATTAAAAATTATCTGTTTCTTTAATATCTTTACAAAAACGTATTCACATAACTTAGCAATAAACAGAGTTTTGAATAGTTTTGCGTAACATTGATGCCGCCATAATAACATTTAAATTATTTGTGCCGGGTGCAGAATAGATGCATTGTAGACCCGTAATTCTTACTGACAAATTGGGACTAAATTTAAAGAATTCCGTCGTCCGCTAGTTCCAACAATAATTCAGCGAATCGGTCCCTTAATAGCTTCATGTAATCGTCATCCGAATCTCCCCCTTTCTTCACCATTTCTGCCCATATGTAAATATCCTTCTTGTCCCCTTCTATCTCTATTGAATCCATATCCTCGGTGTTCTCAGAATTTTGGAGAAGCATTGGCCGTAAAAAACATGTTAAGTAAAATCCAAACAATTTTGATCTATGAAACTTCCTCAGAAAATTTTGCAGTGTGAATCCAGGGGCGCTTTCAGGAAACCACAGTGATGCAGAAGCTTGTCAAAATGGAGCTTCAGCATTTCGTTCTGATGTTGTCTCCGGAAGTTCGTGTCAGTGCTCGTGTACAGGAACTACTAGGTCAAATCCTCCCTGATGCAACATTCCTTAGTTTTTTACGTTGTTTTCATACGGATATGTGAATGTCAAGTTACGTTTTCTTTATTTGCGAAGTCGATGTTGATGACATGCTTTACAAATCCGATCGTCATTGTAGTACAAAGACTTTACATAAGCTCTGTCGTGACGAACCAGATGACTGCCGTTATCCTCTCCATCATTGCGTGCAGTATTTGGTGTTGTTTTTAAATATGTTGTGTTATAGTGCTACTGTTTATAAATTAAAATTGTACTACTGTATACTTTGTTAAATAATGTAGTTTTTTTAATTGACTCGATGTAATAACCCTTTTATTTATTTTTTTTCTATATCTTAACCATATGGATTCAGTTTGTCATCATTCAACCGTAATCTGCAATAAAGATTTTAATAGTAATAAAGTCAAGAACAGCAGGTAGCTAAGCTTGAATATATAGATTATTAAGAGAAAACTGCTATTAAAAAATTAGGTGAATGGCTTTTAGTATTCTTTGATCCACCAATTTATCTCAATCCATTTTCTGCTTTTTACAGCATGTCATAATATTATACATAAAATTTTCGCCGGGCTAGGAACCCGCTGATATATGGAAGCTGACAACTTCTTACTTCCAAATATTTCCTGGAAACTGTTTGGTTAAATCAAGTAGAATGCAGCAAATGGAACAGCTATTGGAGTATACAGTTTTTCAAACTGGTCGAATTGATGCTGGATTGAAATAAGTTTATTCCATGCGAAATGATAAAATGTTTTTTGTTTGTTACAACCATATGAAAACACCTGATCTGACAAGCGAGAATATGTAATATGTAACCAGTTTGGAAGATGTGAAAAGGAATGCAATGCATAATTTGTTGATTATTAGGTTTCAGGTGCGCCTACCTTAAACGGAGGCATTGTAATTTCTTCATTAATATTGTTAGGTTGACACTCTCAAATGCCTTACTAAAATCTAACAATAATACAATGCTGAAGGATAACTTTCGGCTTTAAATTTGTAGTATAAAGTTGCATCTATTTTTACAATTTGCCATATCTCACCCAGATAAAATTTCTGCTTTTGCCAAATGCGGAGGAAGATTTTAGGATTTTTTCTGACGACAAGCTGACATATTTTAATAATACCTCTGCACTTTTCAGAGCCTCTAATAAATTAAACTGTGGAATGAGCTTTTTAAAGTTTTGCTTTACTTAAAAACCCTTGCGTGTTTTGCATCAGCATTCTGAAATTGTGTTAGAGAGCAGATTTGTTGTGCCAATAAATTGTGATCTTGGCTGATGTGGTTAAGATATATACACACATGCAATCTCTCAAAAAATTGAGTTGGGGAGTTTGAAGGTTATGATCGTTTATCATTTGTATCCAGAGATGAAACGGATATTTTAGAACTTTATTATTAATAATATGTTATCCATCAATAGAAAAAGGGTGCGACTTTAAGAGTGCCACAAAAAGCGACAAACTGTTGATAAATAATATAGCTGCAGCATTTCTTCCAAGTATTCATTCTAGTAAGTAAAAGAAGATTATTGCTTTCTGTTTTTATCCATTGTAAATACTGGGAGAAACTATATTGTACTGTTTATATATGGCTAATATTTTGTAGTAAAATTATATGTATAGAGCAAAAAGCTACTTTTAAATATCTGCTACAACTTACAACTGACCAACACAAATATGTGATGATCCATGTATAGAAGAAATAAAGGGGTTCTGGAAAGTAAGGACACACCAAACATTCAAACATCAATAATTTCGGCAAATAAGGACGAAACGTATCGACCAGCATATCATTAGAAAGAGGAAACATTACACTACAATACGAGATATAGAAACTTCCACTGACGCCTTCCCCGTCGATGCTGTGAATGTTCTTGTGACCCCA
Source organism: Willowsia buskii (assembly GCA_034700685.1). Classification (NCBI taxonomy): domain Eukaryota; kingdom Metazoa; phylum Arthropoda; class Collembola; order Entomobryomorpha; family Entomobryidae; genus Willowsia; species Willowsia buskii. The sequence continues at coordinate 10,558 of JAQIXW010001019.1, forward strand.
TGTTATTATTTTTCTTATTTTATTGAAAAAAAATTTGAAAGTGGATTACAAGCGAAGTCTAACAGTCTATTTTCTAATTTCATTTGTACTGCATTCCTCACGCCTGTCGATTATCCAATAATAAGTTTTCGGGGTCTTCGTGTATCTTTGAAGTGGTGAAAGGTCTTCTTTTCTGGTGAATAGCCATAGCTTAGGTATATTTTATGAGTTCTTTTGCATTGACAACCATCAAACTTCAAAAGTTTGATAGAATAACTGTGATTTCCTACCGATTTTAAATAATTTAGTACATCGTAATTCTATATCGTAGACAAACCAAAGCTTGGTCAGTATCCGTATCTCACAAGCATTTTTGTATTAACAACCTAAACCTGCCAATTACTTGTACGCGAATATGAGATAAAAACCGTATCTAAAAAAAATATTTTTACGGCGTTAAAGCAAACATTATTAAAATCATTCGTGGAATATAAGGGTCCACATGAATATTAATTAACGCTTATTTATATTCTTGCATATTACACGAGCAATAGTAGTGTTTCCTTCTTATTCCTATCCTACAATATCGAATACTATCGTGTTGTGCAGACTATAAAATGATTCCCGACAAGGAAAGTCTGACTTTTGAAATATATACACAAGAAATGGTAGAAACCAAGCATGGACATAGTCCGTACCGTGTTAGAGAAAAATTAGGGGGTCATCCAAAAACAAGGAGGTGTGTCACACAGCTCAGTTAAGTTACAACCAAAGGTGGCCGGCAACCCCCAGCAGATTCTTGTGCAACCCCCAGCACACAATTTTAAATGCTCGAAAATGATCCTAAAAGCATTTCTATGATACCTGCACACAAGATAACTCATTAATATAGTATTTAGGCAAAAAATCAACCTCAAGAAATCCGAAATTGTTACAAAATTAAGAAAATCATGTTCGTGAAATACTAAACTGGCCATAAATACCAAACAAACGGGAGCATAATTGAACTGCGAACAGAATTAGAATCCTTATGCAATTATCTACCAACTGGCATCTTCAGATTTATTCCCCTCCCGTTCGTTTGGGACTAATGGAGGGAAACGCATTTCGACACTTTACCTCAAGACATGAAAAATGACGCGAAAGTCTAGCTAAAAAGCATCAGAAAGAACAAACAAATAAAAAGTTCCACATATTTATATAATACATAATACCCATGATTAAATATCCATTCCACAAAATAATAAACAGCGTCACTGAGACCTCCATGCTAAAACCGTTATACCTCCCAAACGAACAGGAGCATAATTGAAATGAGACATGCAAACGACAGTTCATACATCAGTGCAAATGAAACTGCTTTCATTCACCTCACATTCGTTTGGCCGTTATGGAGATGTCCTAAACGTCCAAAAGAGAAAAGAAGGATGCTGGCAGGTGTATCAGAACCTGTAGAGATACCTTGGCAGGTTTAGGTTGTTATGTTGTTGTTGTTATGAAATCAACTGTGTTGTGGCCTAGCCACATGTCTCATATTTCCCTTCCCTTTCTTATGTGCATCAGCGCACACCAAACGAAAAACCTTTAGGGATAAGCGTGCTTTTTTCCCTCTCCCTATCCCCCAATGTCCAGCGATCTTTTAGCTGGATGAAGAAGACTTAGGAGAGAAGCAACAGCGGTGCAGTCATTAGTTCACCTAGAGGAAGAAGTAAAGAACGAGCTCCCTTCTCGCTCAGCCATCTTCATCATTCTTTTTGTTAAATAATAGGCCGACGGCCATTTTAGTTTTCTTGTTTCTCATAAAGTCTTCGGTGAAAATAAAAGATTTATTTCCAGTCAGTTCCTTTCTTATAATAAAGAATTAATAGTTGTTTGTAAAAGTATTCTGTGTTGTCTCCTTGTCAAGTCTTTTTTGTCGTCATCTTGGTTCCCGTTGCTAAGGTCATCTAACTCGAGCACCCCCTGCAATTCCCTGTATTTGAGCTACGCCGTCATCACCTCCATACTCACCCTCCATACTCATCAGCTCGAGAGACCGTCAGACAACAGTATGGAAAGTGTATCAGTTTTCACAACAATAGAGTTAGAGGTAAAAATAATAAGTCACAGGATTTCCACATGATGCCAGGCAAGAAGAAGAAAATACGACTTTCACTTGTATGAAAATATCCATGCTTTTCTCATGACACAAAAACGCAAAAAATTACTGTTTAACTAAAATGCCAACATTTTTATTAAGGGTCAGAGTGTTTCATGATACAACCGTAGATTGCATGGAAGCCTGATCATGAAGATGTCTACAAAAATTGCATAAATTGGCAGAATCTGTCCCATTTTTTCCTGTATGAAGAACTTTTTTTCAAAATACAAATCAACGTCAATCTGCAAAATCAATGTACAAAGTCATCATGAACCTGGTACAACCTACTGGCGTTGATGAAAATACAGTGGAGGGCTTATTGAGAATTCGACCAAATAAACAAGCAGGAATTCCTTTGAAAAGTAAAAATTGCTATGCGAAAAATAAGTATTAAATTAGTTTCTCAAATAATTACTATTTAGTAATTTTTCAAATAGCAATGAACAACCGACAACCGCTTGTCATAGAAACTGCTGAACAAGCCGAGCACATTTCATTTACACGAGCCCCGACACCAACTTCCGGAATGAATTCTTGCAAGAAATGCTGTATATTTACCATGAACAGTTTGTCACAGTTCTCATGGTCGCTCCATTCCCTGGATTTGCTCTAGAGATTTTCTGGCGCAAATTCCACTGCTCTAAAGATTTTGGGCTTGTGTATGCATGCAGGGTCTATCCAATTATTTTGCAAAAGCCGGAAACTTCAATCAACCTGGACAACACGGAATTGGAAGGGAGCGCTGACGGCAAAACAAACGAAGCAGATGACTAGATCTTGCGTCAATGTTCATGAGTCGGGAAGGGACAAGGAAGATGAGGAATTGTTACGAAAAAGGTTGACAGAACTGCTAATAGAACTGCATGAACAAGGAGCGATTTAATTAATATCATACTACTGTCATCTTAACAATTTATTATAAAATGATCCAGAACGATGGTTCTATTATAGACTTCCGATTTTGAAAATCGAAAAAATTATGTTGGTAAAAAACGTTAATATTGGTTGTCGCTGCAAAACTGAATTGCTGATCTCATAACATATCATAAATATCACTGGTCGTCATCAAACTCAATAGTTGTTGGTACGCTTGCTAACTTGATATTAATGTAGTTCTACGGTACGAAAAATTCCTTCCCAACTCAATTTATTTGAATAGCTAGAATATCTAATTAATTACATTTCGCCTCTTAACCAGGCGGCAGACGAATTATCTTCGCTCCTTTATAAATTTTAGAAAAACCGCAGCAAAGGAATCTTGATGCGTAAAAAAGCAATAGTTTGCAAAGCTCAGATCGTATTCACTTGTAGCAACTAGCTCTGTATTATTGCGGAGATAATATTGGAATATTCCAACTTGTCAAAAAACATTCATTAGATGTTCCTCCAGATTTGATAACTGTTACAATAAAAACTTATTGAGATGTGGTTACATGCACAATTCTAATTTCTTGGACAAAATCATGATCCAATTTACACATTTCATGCCAGCAGCAATTCTTCTGAATAGGTAATGTATGACTATCAGAAATAACATGATGAAGATCGTTGAATATAAAATATCTATTTAAAAGTGCATTGGATGCGTAGAATCATGAATAATTAATTTCATGAGCACGTCATGTTTTGTTTTGAACATCATGTAACATTTGCCTCTCAGTTATATTGATGTGATATTAACTAGCAAAACATCTAGCTTTCTCTATTTAACGTTAAAAGTGTTTGTTAAGTACACCACAAATTTTAATGCAATCATAATTATTAATGTTGATTTATCTATTTTGTCCTAAAATGTCCCAAATTTTCCTATTTCATGTCCTAAATCCATGACCATTTACCGTGCATATTAGCATACATATTTCGAGAAATTTATGTGCATATTTTCTCGGGCTCTGATAATAATACTTTTTGCTGGTTACAGATTTAATTCCCATCTTCGTACAGAAACCAAGTTCCGGTCATCTTTGGATAATTAAAAAACGACAAATTGGAAATATATGACAAACAGAGCGAAAATGCTACAACGATGAATGATGATTGGAAACTGAGTGCATGGATGACATTTCAAAACAGATACACAATTTGTTCTCAAGGTTTCAATCGCTAGCTGCGATCATCTTCAGGCGATAACTGAGATGAAACAAGAATTAAGTTAATATTTTGAAAATTGGTACATTGCTTAGAAATTATTTTAGATTAATTATGTTGGTAAATGGAAACATACATGAGATAAGGAAGTTAACCTAAATGATTACACTTATTTTATGCTATGAATTGCAACGTAATGAGATTAATTCAACTATGGTTATTTCTGAAGATTGATGATGAAGATTGTCTCTTCCGATTGATTCAATATGATGTTGATATTTTGGGTGGTTTGATTGGTTTCATATTGTTGATGATATGAAGATGTTCCTTGAATTTTTTGTGAAAATAGCGAGCCTCGTTTTTAATTTGACTAGCTGAGTCAAAGTCGATGTAGTGTTCAAGAAATTTCTCTTACTATTTAACAAGAGCTGAGTACTGTTTTTTTGTCATAATATCTCTTCGTGACTATTTCAAATCTGGAATATTATGCACAAGGTTGACTATAGCAGGAATAACGAATCATAATGAGAGACTTGACGGAAAAATAATTGTGAGAAGGGGGTGCCCGTTTCAAAAACCACATTGTTGAGCGGAAAAGCGTACTTTTACGATAATTAATACAATTTAGGTTTAAAAAATACAGTCAAGTCTAAAACGTGGTAACAAAATCCATTACATACTTTCACCTCTACTGGGTTGCAATATTGCGCACAATGGCGTTAGCTGCTCTACGTTGGACATTTTGATTTATCTCTACTTATTTAATAAAACGGCAATCATGATTGATTTCAACCTATTTAATATAAAATTGCATAATGCATAGGAATTTTTAATAGAAACTTAAAACCTTTAAGTATGCATTCGGTTAAAACTAATGCAACAATCCTGTGCTTCTTTGAACACGATAACATATTTTTAAGTAAATATTATATTTATTAATGAAATTTAACGAATATATTGGCAACCTAAGACACTGGAATTGTCACTTCTGACCTTATGTATTATCTTTTTTCAGCAATTGTATCTAACGAATTGCATCCGTATTGGAAAATTTATATGATAAATTTCGAAATAAATGTTACTACGAATATATATAATATTCATAATGAGTTATGTTATCGAATAACAGCACTTAATTGTACTGACTATGGCTAGACTCAATAAAGATAAATTTCAAATTTCAAATGCTGAAGGTTTGTAGAACTATCATATTCATTTAGCTGAAAATGAGGTTTCATTTTTTTAAATGTTTATTAAATCATAGTAAAAACGAAATTAAAGGCATAATTATCAAAGACAAATCAAGCATCTGCTACAGTTTATTGATATTATTATCTGTAATGTTTTTATACTTTACGGAAGGGGCTTAAGTACTACCTGTAGATGGTGATGATTGGTTTTTCTAACGTAAATATAGTAAACGCCACCTAAAGCGTGCACGTTTTCAATTGATAAAAGTTGTATGATTACGTTACGAGAAAGGTATACTGAGGTACTGAGGAAAGGTTACCTTAATTATTCAAATCCTCAATAAAACTCAGGTCTAATTAGTTTTAAAAAGGATTTCCATATTCAGATTAATTTCCCCTCTTACATTTGTGCGTATTGTTTTCCTTGGTTTTATAAGTTTACTTCTATCATTTTGAAAGCTATAGATATACGTGAGTGATTACTTTTGCTTTGCTGAAAAAAGCTTCCGTTCTATTTGATATACTTGTGAGTGCTAATTACAATGCAAATTAAACATAAGTTTAGGGAGAGTTGAACCATAATATTGAAAATTTCTACTAATTTCAGTATTTTGGACACATTATCCTTTTATAGAGGATCGTCCACGCTTCAATGCTCAGCAACGATCACAAATGGTGGCAATGAACACAGAAATGCAACTTGTCATGAATACATGTAAATTTTTGGAAGAAAAACCTGAAATAGTAGATAATGGGAGATTATCAAGCAGCAATTTTGAATCCAGAAGGAATGGAGGAGAACAGAGAGAAGGGTTTCATGAGGATTGAGCCTAGCAAATTTTCCAGAGAACCTTTAAAAGGTAAAATATATATAGAAGAAAACTGAGCATAAGTTTAAATTAAGTAGTAAAAATGTTACATCTTTGGAACAATGGCTAGTTCCTGGACAAGGGGACTTATGGACGAACAACGTCCTCTTCAAAACCAGTGAAGATGGAAATGTCAGCGAATGTTCGTGAATTTCCAGGAAACTCGAGAAAGCTGCCTTATGTTAGATTTGGTTGATTTCCTGAACACAAGCACTGAAACAACCATTCGGAGAAAAGACGCTGAGGAAATGGTACAAGTATATTTTAGAAAGTTTTTGGATATTTGGAACTTCTTAAGGTGCCACCATTTCCCGGATCTTCCTTGGAGAATATGCTGAGGAAACTTCAAAGATCGAAAATATTTGGATTTTTGCACACTTTCTTGCTTCTTCCAATCGTTATGGTAAGCCCAGAGACGAATATGGACTAAGTGCAGTTTGATGGGAGTGGTGGTGACGATTGGGCAGAAATGACGAAAAAAATCTGGAGGACTAATAGGGACGAAAATGATTTGAACCATTTACGGGAGAGACTCATCGTCAGTGTGATGATGTTGGAATTGAGGAAATTACAAATTAAATGAGGAAATTGTGATATACAGGCTGATTATTACAATAAAACGCTACTTGTAAGTAAGCTTAAAACGCTTTGTGTTAAAATTAAGTTGATTTTGGGTTAGTATCTTTTAAGTTTTATTTATACAGCTTCATACTAAAGATTTTCATATTTCATAGTTCGCCGCCAATCCTTATATTTCTTTTTTTACCAGGAATGTAATCCATGGGGGTTAAATATCAACATATGGTGATTGCATATATGAATGGGAAAGAAAAACATTTAAGCATGGTAATTTATCTGGCAATCACAATGAATTTTGGTGGAAGATGTGCGTAGCTTATTATTTTACCTGAAGATTTTACCTTTTATGGTGATTTTAACAAATCCGAGAAAAACGCTAGAGGAATTAAAAGTCAAAATTTCTCTACACACTACAAATCATACTTGATTTACAAATCCATTTTATCAACACCATTACGATTAGTACACAATACATCCCTTACTTTGTCGTTTTTTCCACATCTTTGGGTTCTTCTAAATACATAACGTTTGCATATAATTTAAACGTAATTTAAGCTGTACAAGCATGAAAGCAATTTTAAAAGATAGAATTCGTTCTTTATATAATATGAATTTAAAACTTGAATTTCAAATAATATAAATTCAAATTAAATTTAAAAAAAAAGTAATATAACACATGTATAGATGATAGTGTCAGCAATCTTCGTATGTTTTATTCCAAAATAAAAGTTTACAACAACAACTACATTTGAAATGACTTGTAATGAGTTAAGGAATTTGAGCGGAGATTTGACTCTTTAGATTCCCATTTTTCAAATTTCCATGTTTTTGTTATCCTTTCTTCGTCAATTTAAAAGATTAGAAAATTATGGAAATTAAGAATTTTTTAAAAGAATAACCGGAATCCCTTTATTTTTCTAAAATCTCTCAGTTTCTGAGCAGCACAATCTCTCATAAACAAATATGTATAACGGAGGTTTCCCACCAACCCATGAGGAATAAGGTAAAGATGAAGCTTTACAACGATACAAAAGAAAACCTTTGCTGACTCTCATGATAAACAATGACAATCACTAAAAGCTGAAATTTTAATTCCAATCCTTTGTCATCATTACTCTCGATTTATCCGTAAAGTTTTGTTATGATGTTCATGTTATTCTCGTCAGTAGTGTCGGAGATTTATATTCTACAATACTCAACAACTTATCATACTCATTACTGCTAGGTTTCGAAGCAGAGCTTTTCCACCAAGTTCCACTTGACCTATAACCACCGTTGCTTTAAAAACTGCGAGTATTAGATGTTGGTGGGGATGGAAAATAAAATATTCTTGTACTTCTTAAGTTACGCTTTACATATATACAAATGCGGTGAATTATTTACACTTACCAGATAGGTTTAGTCTGTTTCACGAAAAAATTAATACAAAGGGTTCATGTGTACTGATCAAAAGGAATTGGAATTCTATTGCATTTTGTAGTTAGTAATTTTAGTTAGTTGTTCTCGTTTAAATCATGATACAGAATAGTGTGATGGCATATTCATGTATGTATGAGCTACGCACAGCTTCTCCATAAATTCATTGTGGTTGCTCATGAATGATTCTATGTTCTCATCAGATTTTATTTCAAGTGTGCTCATATGAAATTCTTAATAATGCAAATCCTTAGATGCAATTATGAAATTACGATTTGAATATTTCAAAAAAAGCTTTTCTCTAATAATTAAAAAATATCTATATTTATTTTGTGATGTTTTGAGGAAATGCAAACTATTTTCAGCACCTTCATCATTAAGCCATATTTTGACTTCAGGTGCATCTATGAATGAACATAGATAGTAATCAAGTTCACATCGAAAGGGAGAATAGTATATTTTAAGCCGGAGCAAATTAGTTGAAATATATATGCATCGTTTTTCTGTTCGACAAAGAGTATGACATCTTTCCTTCCTCATGTGAATCCTCTATAAGCATAAGGTATAAGGTCGGCTTGTGGACATTTCGATACCCTCATCTCTGCCAACTTGACTTTGATGCTACAACTTGTAAGTTGACCTTGTTACATGGTATTCCTAGTGCAACGCAATTCTGAATAGATCCATGATTTTTTTCATTTGTATGGGGCAGTAGATACGGATTGATTTGGTTACAGATATTTGTTTATCGTTTTCCCTTTCGTCACCACAACCATTGGTTTCCCAACTTGATAATATTCATAGCGTATATCATCCTTGCTACCACCAACTTGAGAGACAGAGCTCTCCAGGTTCTGATTAGATCATTTGGCGTGAAATTAGAATTTCTTCCACGACAACAAGTATTTTATCTTAGTTTGGATGGTATATTAAGACGACAGATTAAATTGTTCTTTTTCTATGAAATGAGATGACTAACGTGTGGATAGGGAGTTTGGATTATCACACTCACATGAGAATAAATTTCAAAATGTAGTCTACGAAATCTTCCTCACACGAAAACACAGTCCTCACTCACTCAAAATTCATATTTAAACTATTAGTCCAATCGAAACGCTCGTAGATATGACTAATATTGCAAAGCCTGATGGATTACGAATACGCATCACAGAAATGAGATATCACATATAAGTCCAAACTAAATCGAATCAGGTTAACTTTTTTCAAGCTGAACATTTCCAAACAACCTGATTATAATTTTTTAAGCTCGGTTTTAAATGCACAGCATTAATTATTAACGTAAAAGCATTCTTTCAAATTAAAGTCGACTCGCCTGAGTTTTTAAGTGTAGTGTCAAGCAAAAGTATCTCACTTAGCTGGGAATCGAACCCAGATCACACGCTAACCGGGCGGTAGTAGACCACTAGACTACGAGGCCACTCTTGCTAGAACACCAACAAATACAAGGAGTTATGAGATAACTCCACATTAAGTACATTTCATTTATTTTGAGACGACAGAAAATATACAACAGTACAAGGACATAGCTGCCAAAATTTCAAGTGACTCACAATCAGTACTATCACAATCGGCACATTCTTAGTGTCTTCTTGAATGTAACGGATATTGTTTATGTTCAAATTGTTTTCAACACACAATTCAGAGGACACTTTTCTCAAGCAAGTCATCCAAAATAATTTTTATGGAATCATATTTCTTATCTCTAGTTTTTAAGCTTATTTGAAATTAAAAAGTCATAAGTCTTGCGGACATCGACCATCCATACGAGAAACTATTTCTACATGGTTTTCATACGAATAAAATACTTGTGCTAGTTAACCGACAATTAACTTATTTCCGCAAATAATAGTGTTCCCTGCGCTGAAGGTTAGTTAGTTTTCCCAAAAAGAGATCGTTTATCAGATACAACATAAAAAATTGTTGTAGATTAATCAAATATATTAGAAACCTATGTAAAGTTTGGGTTTTAGGTGGTCGCTTTTCATACCGGCTTTGGTTTGATTTGTTACCATCGTCAATAAAAGGTGATTCTTTGTTTAGGTAAAAGTATTTATGAGCTTCACAGTTTCCTTTATATTGGCTTCCCTATATTCTCAGATATTTAAAATACACATAATCAGTCATAAATTCATATAATTAGTCTAATCGTAACGCTTATCGAGATAATAAACTCTGGATGCTCACTCATGTATAGTGGCATTTAAAATAAGAATCACTGGAATAAGAAAAAGGATACTGGGCACCGTAAGATTAACAGATATTTTCTCAAGTAGATCACTTGAATCGAATCGAAAGTGTAAATATATTATTAAGTACACTTTTAAATGGTCACTTTTAGTTATTCACATGTAATAAATCCGTATTTAAACTTACATTTATCTGATCTTCTGAGTAATCATTTAATTTGGGAGGATTAACATTTCACAGATAAAAAATTTGACAGTACATGTACTGGGTTACCAAATAGTTTAAACTCACTAGATTCATAGATTCCCAATCTCAACTTACTTTGAATCGACCTTTTCGGAAAACACCTTCTTCATGCAACATTACCAATACGTCTAATGACTCGCTCCCTCAACGAATTGGCAGTAATCCCGTTCCTCTCTATTTTATGATACATGTCGGCATTAATATCTACATGATTTGAATACCCAATCTTCTCCAAATCTTCAGTCCAAATTTACAGTAGTTTCAGATCTCTGAAATTAAATCTAACAAGTTAAGTTACTGACGCAGTATCATCTATTACATAATTGTAATTATTTTCTAAAATTATTGAGACTTATTTTGTAAACCTGGAGTTGCTACTTGAAGAACTACAAACAACTTTTTAAAAAAATCATCGGAAAGTATATTTGTATTACTTGAGTTACGTTTTGCTTACTTGCAACTCGATGTTAGTTGTTGTATACCAGGATCTGCGTCGTAACTGCAAGCTTTGGAAACAGACGATCTTCCGATTGCGATCTTGGTCAGTTGGTGTACAAGTACGGTCGCTTCCACGACAACACGTGTTTTAATTTGATGTGGATAGAACCATAGACTACAGATAAGTTTCTATGTAGGATCTTGAAGTGTAGATGCGCTTGAGAGTGTTATATAAAACAACCAAACACACGGGATAATAATACTCGTTAATTGTATTTGCTGTGACAAAATATATATGAGAAAAACTTCTAAGATTGCTCAGCGTTCATAATCTTTTAAAAGGAATTCACAAGACAGCCTTGCATAGATTATGTATAGATCTACCTGAAGATGGGATCGCAATTTTTATGATAATTATATCCAATCAGTATAAAACTTGAATATATTCCAATCTACCGATGTTTACACAATTTTTACTGATTGTACCGTCGAACCCGATCATTGTCGTACCCGACCCCCTTAATCTTTACCATTGTTCTCGATAAAACAATGGCA
>JAQIXW010001020.1:0-22264 GCA_034700685.1 Willowsia buskii
CTATCCACTTTTTGATTCAGGCCGTTGTGATACTAGCCACTTTTTGATTTAGGACCTTGTGCTTTATCAACGACGATATGGTATCCCATCATCATCAAAAGATATAACGCCGACCGGCGGCGTCACTAGTATAACAAGTAGAAGAAAAGTTTTAACAAATCACTAACCTCGATCTAATCTGATTGAGCGTATTGCTCTTGCACACGGCATAATATTTGCTTTAAAGTACGTCTTAAGCGAAACGCTTGGTCTTCGCCAGAAAAAAAGGAATTTAATGAGTATACCTGTTCATAATAACAGTATAGTATAATATATGTAGGTACCTATATCCATACTCGCATTATTATGCAGAACTGAGATTGGCAGAGTGGCTTTTTGACGTAGGCTGGAATCTTAAGCGTACAGCTTAAAAAAATGCCAAATGGAGAAACCAGCAAACTGCCTGTTTTAAACCGGGTTGCAGCACCTGTCATTCCTCTGGAATTAGAAACATAGAAAAATTCTAATGACATGTAATTAGTTTATCAAATAACGCATTTTTGAACAAGGACTGGATCAAAATCTTGTCAAAAAAGTGATTTGACATTTTTCCACCTTGTCAAAATAAATCCCACGAGTGTCTATATTTTCGAATGTGGAATTCGAGAGTATCCTGATAAAAAGTCAACTGAAGGCGAGATGCGTATGGTGTACATAATTGTGTGCATGCTGAATCAGAATAAGAATGAGGTATGAAGTGGTATAATATTTGTTGTGGATTAAATCAAGACTGAGAAAGGTTTTATCAAGGTTATTCCCAACTTGTGAATCACAGCTTTGTAGTATATTATTGTACTTTGCCAAGTTGCGTTGACTTTTGTGTGGTATGCACGTAACAGTGTGAACAACACGAGAACATGCTAAACCACTTGTATTTTTTGGCGAAGCTGTAGCAAAAAAAAAGTTATTCTCGAACGTGAGTTGCTGCTCTTTTTTTCTTATCGCCTTGCATCTTCTCTTTTGACAAGTCAACTTTCCATGGCACTGTAAATATTATGCTAAATCTTAGCAAATGACGTTGTGTTGTGTTTACGACAAAAGCCGACTCAATTTCTTTTTTAATTACTCTTTAAAAATAGAAGAAAGGACGTGGTATGGATAATGCTTTTTAAAAAAACATTCAATAAGACGAAAAATTTTACGTTTGAAATTTCCATTGTGGAATGTTTATGTTCCAATTTACATGCTCGTATACTTTTTTATGCGTTTCCTTTGTTCTTCCAATATTATGCTTTTATGCTTTAACAAACGGGGGAATTAACGACTCTATAAATGATGCATGAATTTTCCACATAATTGTTGTAGAATATTTAATTGTAAAACTACCTGAACTTTATATGACCTCCAAAAAAAAGAGCAGGAAAAAGAACAGGTAGCATTCATCAGTCATCAATCAATGTTTCTTTGTAATTTTGATTTCACTGGGATAGGTAGGTAGTATCCAGCTTACAATAATGATAGATTTGTCCAAACTCCAATTCACATTTGCAAACGTCAATCAAACAACAAAGAAGAGATAGCCAGAAGGCAGGAGAACGCCGAGATGGGAAAATCGCTTGAAAAAAAGGCTTATAGCTTGAAAGAGCACTATTGGCAGTTTGGCAGAAAGATGAAAGAAGTAAATGAAATTAGGCATTAAGAAAACTTGCTTTTGGCACTGACGCTATTACAATGGGAACAATGGGAATACTACCTATTCGTAAGATGACCAGCTGCAAAAGAATTAGTAATACTGGTAGTTGTAAAAATAATGATATAGCAGTACTCGCACTACCAGTAAGTATATCATAGATTATGCAATATAAACTATAAACCTATCACCATATTCTGGATCTGCCACTTTTCCTCTCTGATCCTTTCGATACATCCAAAAGCACACAAAAGATCATGGGAAGCATTTCGGTGCACCCAAACTTGATCTTGCCCAGTTGATTCTCATCATCACAAGTCGAATGGAAGGTGATCTTTTGCTTACGCAAAAAAAAGAGTAATCATCATCACGATCATCTCAATCATCTCAGATCATAGAATTAGAGTTAATAGGTACAACAAAACGTACAGGTGTACAAACGGCTGAAAAAAATGTGTGTGTATCTATCAATCTGTAATAATATGATTAATTACATTTTAAAAGAGGTCTACTCCTCATACATCTTGTTTCGATAGGTAGGTACCTAAAAAAAATATATCTTCTCTTCTCTGGATCCTCCTCAACAATCAGTGGAACAAGGCATATGAGATTCAACCAGACTTTTTTACTTTTTCTAGTCGATCGACAGAAAACCAACCGGGTATACGAAACCGTGGAAGAAAAAAAAATAATCGGATCAATTCATGTGGAATATTTTTTTTTTTTTTGCTGATGATGATAATAGCTTGTGTGATCCCGTACTTATCCATGGTATCGTTTAATTTATGATGATTTTTTAATATGAGACGATACATCATCGAAGAGAAAGAAAAAAGCGCGATAAGGGTGATTTTTCTGTAAATAAATTTTTCATGATGTTGACTACTTATTAACCCTTCCAAAGACTTTATTTGCCGGTGTTGATAATGACGCTGATAATAATAATGGTGATCTGGTCATGCCACACAATTATGCTGATGATGATTACGCCTTGCCTCCTTTACTTAAGCAGTGGTAGAAATATATATAAAAAATATATGTAAGTGAGTTCAATCAAAAAGTCATCCAGGATATTATTATTTTATTAGATTATCATTGATCTCCTCATTTGGATTCGATCAAATTTACATTAAAGTAGAACGACTGGGGAAAAAAATGGTGGAGTTGGAATTGAATTTTATTGCTATCTAATAACCTGATATAGGTTTGGTTCGAAATGTGATGTAATTTTTGGTGAAACGATGTGTAGAAGTATATGCTTCGTAATTTTTATGGGCTACCTTCCGCCCCTAATCATCATAGTCATATCGGAATCGTGTCAATAAGTGGGCATATGTATCATTAGAATTTTCTCAAGTGGATGAACGAATTTTCATAGTTTTCTAGTGGAATGGTAGAGAGAGTGTGTAATTTAAATAGTATTAAAGTTGTTTCTTAATCAGTAACTCTGACAATGCGTTGATATGGTTATGAGCAGATGGGCAGGTGTTATTTTCATTGTGAAGTTAAGTAGGCTTGCAAATATTTTCTATGGTAATGATGAATAAGAACGTATCACAGTAGTCGGTCAGAATCTATAGGTAATTCAGTTTAGCAAAATATTTCATTCTAATTGAGCACTTATTTTGTTATATAGCTTGTTTATAATAATAATGTAATTTAATGCGTACAAACTCTGTCGCGAAACTCTTTTCTGGGAAATGAACCCGAGAACTGGGAATGTACTTTGCTGTTTTTTTTGCATGCGTAGGTATTCTATTTGCATGTACTCTGCTCACTGGACTGGTGTACAAATGAATCGGGCACGTGAGAAACTCAAATATTTTTGCTGATAAGATGTACCGTAGGACATGGCAGTGGTTGAAACGCTGTGGTTGATAAGAATGAGCAGAATAGCACGTACTAAAAGGATGATAAGCAAAAGTAAAATATTTTGTGTACTTTTCCCACCATCGGACATGATAAGCACTGTATATTTATTTGTACCATATTTTGTCCTCGTTTCCTTTATTAGCCAAATATTGACGGGTGAAGACAGAGATGCTATAATGCTGAGTAGATGTCTTTTAAGTAGATTGTTTGTATTTTAAGCCAAAGTATTTTAGAAACGAATTTAAAGCGAGTCTCACAGGCTTGGAAAATCCTATGATTATGCATGGTGGGATCTAAGGATTCTCTGTAGATCTGATATTTCCACTTCGTATCATTGCCCATTCACCAGAGAAAAGTAAGGTTGGAATTGTTATGATGATGAGGATCACGTTAAGTATGAATGTCAATCGGAATCAAAATACTTACTAGACTTACTGACTGTTTAACTGGAACGAGAATGTGACACTCGGTTATCTACCCTATTTCAGCTTATCATAATGTAGGTATGCATATGTACAAACCTGTAATATAAATAAGATCACTATTCTGATAATCCCCAGTTTGACTTGACTTGTCTACTTAGAGCACTGACATAGTGAGCTCTTCTCAGCCAGACAGCATGGCATTCCCTCATTTTATCATCATCTTCTCTCTACCATTAAACAAGTTTAAACAGAGAAAATACACACCCGATTTTTTTTCAAAATATATCCGTGAACACTTAAAATAAATTTTAGAGTGGTGAAGAAATAGTAAACCATTTCCCAACCAGAAAAAAAAAAGTAGACTTGTCCTTCGATCCTTCGAACCCGCCCAAAAAAAGCAGAAAGAGGAACACAACAAGCATAACATTTTTTTAATATCTTTCTTCCAAGAAGTAAATAAAACTACCCAAATAAAATAGCTAGACTAAGAGACGGGAAGAAACCCACTCCCTCTGTATATATCCATGTATCTGCCTGCTTGTCTAGCATTTCTCAAGACGAGCTGGAATCGTCATCCACAATACAGCTTGTCACTTCATGTCCTCCTTGTTCCTGTCTTTAAAATTATTGTTCATCTTTACACCAGAATATTAGGTAACAGTTCATCTCCAGTTTCATTTTTATTTCTCTCCAAAAAAAAACGAATAGGTATAAAGGTATAAATGCAATGGTCACACAAAAAGAAATTATACAAATAGCATTGCTCCTCATTCACCTTCCTCCATACCACTTGGTAAACTTTGTGCGTATTCAAACATTCTATGCAGCAGTAAATGAATGACGATGACGCTGACGCATAAATAAAATTCTTGGGAGGTTTGACCCATCTTCTCTTCTTGTTACCTATTCAAGATCCCTTGCAACCCTTGCACAATAGCGCTCCCCATAAAAATAACATGATATTTTGTGTGTAAAAACGTGTCTGATGTAATAGTCTAAATATCAATGCACTCCTTTCTATCTCTCTCCATTCATCTCTCAGATTGCAATTGCATCGTCCATAATGCGGAATCTACAAAAAAAAGACGGGAGAAGAAGAAGAAAAAAACTAGTCAAGGTAGCTTATTCCATTCAATTATTATTGAGCAACCACTCACTGTGAGCTTCTTCTTTATGCGAGAATAGAACACGACGAATACAAAAGCGATGATGCACATAAGGCACATCTTAAAAAAATTGTAAAAGAGAAAACGGTAAAAATGCATTGGGAAAAATTGTGAAGAAAAAATACCAAAGAGGAATAATAAGTAGCAAGTTTTATTATCACATTAAGGAAAGTAAATAAAATTGGAAGAAAAGAAACTACGCTGCTGCTGCTGTCGCGCTATAAAAAAAATGAATAATAATAACCAATAAAAAAGAGAATGTCATCTTGTGTGTGGTATAT
Organism: Willowsia buskii; assembly: GCA_034700685.1. Classification (NCBI taxonomy): domain Eukaryota; kingdom Metazoa; phylum Arthropoda; class Collembola; order Entomobryomorpha; family Entomobryidae; genus Willowsia; species Willowsia buskii. The sequence goes on from JAQIXW010001020.1 coordinate 5,414, forward strand.
GGTAAAACCGATGATTACACACAAGGCATCTGTACACTGTACCGTAACCATTATTTATTTCACCATCAACATTTTTTAATGCTTTGCATTCTCGCTCGGCATTCTCGAAACGGAGAAAATTACGCAACTTTAAAGACGAAATATGAGAGAGCTGGTAATGTGCACAGTAGTTAAAATAAAAGAACGAATGTGTACGCTTGTTTACGTCTTTTTCTCTTCTTCTCATTTTTCATCTTGTAATTGTTTTACGTTCCATCATCAACTCCACTCGAATGACTCTCCTTCTCTGTTCGCTTCTTCTGGTATGCAGAGACTTTTCAAGTAATGAAATGAGACAAAGGAGAATAATGAAATGAAGTTTGAAAGGAGGAGTGGTAAACTATGGGAAAGAGGTAAATAAATTATTCTAAAATTCCATATGAAAAAAAGGGAACCAAGTTATGTCAGTCAATTCTTGTCCAGATTTTTTCAAAAAACATTCCTCTCTTCAGCCCATTCCCAACAAGTGATTACAATCTTAACAAACCATACCAGCTTATATGATACTTCCTTGAAATAATGCTACAGTCTATTTGCATTCATACTGCTGAGCATATAATATTTTTTGAAATGTCTGCTTATTTTTTCCTCTTCTAAAAATATTCCAGTGTAATCTAAGCTCAGCTCAGTTTACATTTTAGACCTAAAAATCTCGACTGCCTCCCCACAACATAAGATGCACGTGCACACACACGTTATCCATGTTAAACTGTTATATGTACACGCAGTCAAGTGTCAGTGGTGATAAGAACGGAGTGAAATAGATAAGTGGTGAAGGAGGCATGCAAGGTTCAACTCTTCTACCACCAGCGCAACTGCACACCAGTGGAGGTCACCAGAAGAGTCAGAAGGAGAGAAAAGAAGTATGCAAGTCAGCCAGACTGCTCGTCGCCTCGATATTTTTCCAACAAAGACCCATCCACCATTTTCCCTCAACTTATTTTACAGTCTATATATCCATACGCTCTAAAACAGTTTTATTGCTGTAATTGTTACACAAGAACTGTCTAAATGTATATTATTGCCTATACACATATTTTTTTCGTTTTTCCTTTCAATAATTCCCTTTTCTTCATCTCTCCTATTTCACAATCTTTATAGCAGTTGTACACTCATTGTATAAAGTTTTAGGTGCGTTTTCCTTAAATATTAATAAAAAATAAACGACTGTGAAAAAATTGCTATGCATCTAGCGACTTGTATAATAACGCCAGATTTTGATGGTATCTTCAAAATAAGAGGAAAAAGTCAATTTTTCTCTCCATCAGTTCACGCTTTTATACTGGTAATAACTGTATAAATATACGAGTAGTTTATGTGTATCGGTACATTTCCTCAAAATAAAGTAGGTAACCAAGGTAGTGTGTACTCACACAGGTAAGAATACACACATTGTGTGTGTTATTGTGAAAGGAAGAATGAGTAACAAGGAAAAGTCGCACCCTGCTGGTTATATGATGGCATGGTGGAATGGTTGTGATGCCGTTCTGTCTGGCGAGTCTCTGATCTTGACGATGATGATGATGATGAGAATGCTCGTTAGAGATTGCGTTATAATATATGCATACTCTGCAGCCGAATCAGAAAATGTTGAGGCGAGAAAGATGCCAACTGAGAGAGCGATGCCGTATATCATTCTATCGGCAATCTTATATTCTCTCAGACAAACGATTACACTTTCTTCTCTGGATACTTGGAAACTGAGCGTCTTGTAATTTCAGGTATGTGTGTAAAGTATATATACCACTCATTATGATAATGCCGACTACAGAGATATGGGCTGTTGATCAGCATCACCATCATATAAATAACAATTGGTTGAGGTGTCCTAGAAAAGAAGAATTCGAAAAAAGCCTCTACCCATTTAAATGCATAATGCGAGTGTATTTTGGATGGAGAGGAATGCACTTTTATTCCTTGTTGGAGATGACGATCAAGAGTGCACAGGTACCAGAATGTCTGGTGCGTTGTTTCCCTTCTGGCGAGATTCGAAGAAGATGCAACTTGGTGATAAATAATTTCAATTGCCCTTTTACACCTCTCCCGTCATTCCAGTCGAAATCTGAGAGAGAGAATGTTTGGAAAATCCATTGAGTATTTTTCTCTTGACATATTGAATTATTATTATTCTCTTTGGCATTATACGAGCATATTCACACTCTCAATCGTCTCACCTACTATGCAGGAATGTGTAAGAAAATGTATACCAGAGCTAGACATTGTATGATGCGATGTAAGTCACAAAGGAAAAAAATAAACTTTAAAGTTCTACCAAGACCGTTGTCAAGATCATCGAGAAGAAATCAATGGAAATCAGCAGGAATCAAAGATCTTTTTTTTTCTTGGCATCAAATCCTCATGTATGAAATAGGTAGTGTAGGTACATACTTTATTTTATACTTATATAGCTTGTGGTACATGGGGCAACACTTCTTAAGAACTTTTTTTTTCTACGCCATCACCTCCATTTATTTTCCGTAATGTGGTCGGGTGAGGAGTGAGGTGCAATGATGAGAATTAGATGCAGATGGATACTTTGTGTGTGGAAGAGGGCAACAGAAGTTCACAGGCCAGGCGAACATTGACAATTGCTTGCATTCTTAAATACTGCACAATTCTCCATAATGCGGCATAATATTCTAGGAAAGGAATTAAGCATTGGGTCTCGCAATGGAGAATAAAAATTCTTTGAAACTTTTAGTTTTCTTCCATTGTCCTTTAAAAACTTCAATAAACCTCACATAAAAATTACAATGCATGTCTGCTTTTCCTCATGATGCGATACAGCAGCGGAGAGAGATGTGCTGTTATCTAATCTCCTGTTCGGATCTCTTTTCCTTAAAAAATAACCAGTATATAAAGTGTTCATCTTTTTGATGGTCTTCTTTAAAACAGGTAAAATTAATGGTAAAAAAATCATTAGCAAACCGGTGTAATGATGGGCCAGTCAAATCGAAGCAGAAATATAAAAAATGCTAACAAAACTGTAGTTTCGCTAAAAAGAAAAGACGGACAGACAGAAAGACATTGGTAATCTTAGTTAGCTGTACTTTTTACTAATGACTATTGCATAGGTGTACAGAGGAGCATCAATGTCACCACAGTAACATCATGTTATTGAGCCAAGTTCGAATTCTCCATTTGAAATGCTATTTTTACAGGTTCACTCTTTCAATTGGAGAATGAAGCTGCTGAAAACGTACTGGTAATAATTGTGGTGGTGTTGTGGATGCGTGTAGTAGTGGCACAGATTTCGTCGACCTTTTCTTCACAGATAATGATGGTACCTTGCTGTCTGGCAGTGGTTCTTCTTGTAATGCAGTTTTATTTCTTTCATTCTTTTTTTTTATTATTTCTTTCTCGTTCGTTTCGCTCTTCTCTGTTAGCTAGATCCCTGTGATCTTTTGTCCGCAATGCTACCCATTTCGTCACAATAGAGAACAGAACAACAGTGTCATCTCCTCCGTCCGGATTTCATTGTGTGCTAGATGATCGTCTCTATTATTACCTGTACTACAAGGAGAAAAGAATCTATAAAAATGCGATTGTTAGTGAACGGTGCAAAAAAAGGGAAACGACAATTTTTCCAAAAATTTTCACAAATATCGATGTCGAGCAAGGTAGTAGAAGGCCATGTCCAATGACGTGAGTGATCGCATTGTTTGCATTGTTGAGGGACATACGTAGTAAGTAAGGTTGTTCGTTGTTCCATTCAAAAAAATAGTTTTCCAGTGAAATGCATCACTGTTCCAAGTCTTCTCTCTCTGAAAGGTGGACTGGATTGTGTAAAGGTTGCTATTTGAATTGCAGTCGTGCATATTGCATTATTTGTGAATTGGTCCCGCTTTTTTGAGTAAAAAAAAGAGCATCAATATTTTCATTCTTAGTTTTTTTTTCTCGTTCAGGTTCATAGCAAGTAGATTAGCTGATTTTGTTAGAAAAGCATATAAAAAGGTCGACAGTCGGAGGTCCTCCTTCTTCCTTCACCTGAAAAAAAATATTTCCTTTCTTTCTCTTAAAAACTAAGGAAACAATTGATGCGTACCTCGGATGGAACAATAGTAAATGCTAAAGAGAAGTTGATATGTATACTTTTTAAAAGATGCAGAGGAACATGCAGAAAATGTTGAGAGTTTTACGTTGAATTATTGTAAATCCGCTTTCTTCAATGAAATGGGATTAGAGACACTGAAAAAGATTTTCTGAATGGGAAAGAATGAATGAAAAAAAGAGGAACCTGAGGGGAGCATGATCATCAATATATATTATCCGACATGGTGATATCCACAAAGTGCAAAGGAGTGATTCATGCAAAAGCATTCAAAAACTTCTGTTTTTTACATTATTTACGAGTTTTATAACATATTTTTTATGACTGCATTGTGTCACATTTATGAGGAATGAACTTTACCCTGCAGACTATATATATCTGCTGTTTGTATTGATTCTTTGTGCTTTTTTTATTACACTTTGTGTATTTTAGATAAATATTTTTATTCTTTGAGTTAACGGAAGATTGCATTTAAAAATTGAAAATGGCACGAACAAACTGTGTCAGAACAAAGCAACATTAAACATGTAACGACAATAGCTCCGGTGAGTGGGCGTATGTCAAGTGTGACAATGTTAATAAACTCATCAACGAAATGGTTAATGCGATTGTTAGCGCAGTCTCTGAAATTTATCATCAGAGTGAGTTGATTGGCAAGCATATCAAGAGTGTGAGACAGAAGTTTGTCATGGTTTTAGGAGACAGCCGTTGACTTGACGACTTGAGGTGGTTGGAGAATGTGAGGAGGTGAGGTTTAGGAAATTCTTCCAGGATGATAACAATGAGTCTTTCTTAAAATCTTCTGTTTTGTTATGGTGGTGTGGTGGGTGATGTTATGATTATGATTTTATTAAAATATGCCTCACAAGACGGTCGAATGATGAGTACATATATCCAGCCAGAGAGAGAGAGCGTGAAGTGTGATGGGATTTTTGAGTAAAAGAAAGAATAATATATAGATAATATGATATTGTTAGATGCGGTTCACAATCAACAATGCTCTGCAAGTACAACAATGGAGAGATGTGTGTTATGGAAAGCAGAGCATAAGAAAAACATCTAGTCTTGTTCATCTGGGAAAGAGGAGAAGAGAGTCTCTGGTGGAATAAGAAGAAGGTGAAATGAAATGTGGGTGGCCGTCCAGACCAGGCCATCAAAGCCAAAAATCCAAACCACACAATGAAAATGAAGTCTTAAACTTTTCTTCTTCTTTTTTGAGATCGTCAAATTGGGAAGACTCCACAGAAGAAGATATTATTATAGAACTGATTAGCATAAAATGTGTAGCACAATATGACTCTCAACATGATCATTTCACTGTTCGCATTCGAACTTCTCAAGCCTTCAGATCACGACAGAACTATGCGAACGTGAAGTTTACAAAAGTATTTCTCGAGCTGAGAGAGGGATATCATTATGTCGTATTGTTATGCAGATAAGATGGAATCGTAAACTTGTGCTTTTTATACTTTTACTGTTGGTGACACGAATCCATGGAATATTTTAAAATGTAAACCAAACCATGTTTATAACTTGTAATTAATACGATTGTTGCCAGAAGAACGTTTACAGCTTATTCTCATCCACTGCAAATATTTACCCCAAGATTTGAAAACATTTAATTATTTTCCTGAATACTTTGTGTGTGCATACTTTCCACCTCTTATAACGATAATGAAGGAGCGATAACTGTAAAATTGTTTATACCAGACTAAATCCAGAATAAACAAGAGATCCTTTTATGCAGCTCACAAAAATAGAAATGAGTTTCAAGTTTAAACCAAGTGGGCAGGTCTTCTTAAATATACTTTTTTAACGTTTCCATCTTACTCTTCCTTAAAAAATGATTATTATGATAGGACCACCCTTTATTTATTCATCATCATGAGCCATCATGAGGATTTTCAAGCATTGTTATTAGATACCTACCTCTCTCTCTCTCTACATTACCACAAATTTCGGAGAGAATAAAAAAATGCACATTATGAGCTTAACATAAACAACAGTCATCACAATCAACATGAAAATCCTCTGTGTGCTCAACTACGACATTGACATTTAAAAAAGTAGAGGTTTAATCCTTAAATATTTTTTTATGGATTTTGTTAGTGTGTGTCAAAAACAAAAAAGGCTTTCTTGCATTTCTCTCTCAAATCCCACATTTCTTTACGCATGCATCTTATCTCACAACTTTATATACTTTTTTTTATCTGTGAAAATCTTGCTCAACTTGGAATTATGATAGGACCACTCGTTGTATTCCGTGTGTCCAGAAAGAATCTGGCGATTAGGTAGCAACTTTTTTTCTTCTCTTGTCAAAATACAATGCAAAGTTGCCAGAACAAAATCCTTTACTAAAACAATGCTCACAAGTGAGAAGAGAGAAATATGAGAAACAAGTCAAGAAGGAGTTGACGACGAAAAGGAGAATGAAAAAAAAAGAGTGAAGAAGAGGGCAAAGGACAGTTATGTCTTGTGAAATATGTAATGGGATAATTGTAAATTTGTATATTATGCGTTATCGCCGTGTCCTAGTCATCGTAATGGTGGTAGGGCAATGTGTAATGACAATAAATGCTGTCCTTTGTTGCTGTAATAATAACAAAAACTCATGTGAGAGTTCACGCTGTGCCGTGTAAAAAATATGGCTATAATAATAACAATCACAAATGACGACTAAACAAATAGAGATAAAAAATATTGAAACAAAAAAAAAGAGGATAAAAATCTGTCTTGTATGCATTGTTATTTTCCTTGGGTAAGAATATTTCGTATGCATTTTCCTACGATTCTGTTGTTGCCAGCTTGAAAATTAAGAAAAAAAAAGAAAAAAAAAAGTATTCATAAAGGTTAAATAATGAATCATTTGGAATGGAAGGGGTCACAAATATCCAGTGAAGTTGTCGCCAACGAAAGAAATGTTTCAAAATGAAATTACCCAATTTGTTGAGAGAACTATGCCTCCATTCTCGAAAAGAAATGCAGTAATGACTCACTCCAGATTAGACAATAGTAATATCAATCGCAAAAAATTTATTCATCAAATAAATTCATTCATAATCAATCATCAGTAGTAATTCATATGATTATATATATTTATATAGAATCCAAATATACCTAAATTAATACATTTATATCAATTTTTTTATCTTAACATTATAATAACATTACTAGCGTTCTTAACTCTAAAATTTTTATATATATTTTTATACATACAATAGACAAAATTCCAGCTAACGCGAATCAATTTTCCGTCAGATTTTTACTAAAACTCCGTTTTACTCTTTTTTTTCCAAACTTAGTTCATATATAACGTACCAAAAAATAAAAACCGAAACTGGTGAACTAAACAACTAAAGCCGATCTGTAGTTTATAAATTTAAAGAGAAATGAAACTGATTTAAAAAAAAGTTTACAATAGGCTTCCTACCTTTTTCACAATTTACCATGCACAGATTTCATCTGTGTAATGTCATGTAGAAGAAATGTACCATACTGAAAAGAATGCTTCTATAACCATCAGCATTTTTACTCAAATAGAACTAACAATTAATCACGTTATGCACAAATCTTTTTGGTTTAAAGCCATCGCACAGCGTCAAAGTGGTGTAATCACTCTTTACTATATTCTTCTATATTTATATGTTCTCTACTCTACTATTTCACAATGATGTACACAACTTATATATAATTAATTACTACCCATCTCTTCAATCCATCATACACATTTTCTCAAGAAAAAGAAAACACTCGCTTTCCCTTGACCTTCACACAGAGAATAGAGATTAAAGTTAAAAAATTAAAACCAAACAACCCGTAACCATTCCTCGAGAAATAAAAGACACACACAAAAGTTTCAAACCATTTATTTCACTCGATTCCATCAAACTATACCTATGTACAAGATACCATGCAAATACTACTAGTTCTTTAAAATTATCAAATAAGTTATTTAGCAAAAAAAAAGTTGAGGAGATCTAAGTTTTCATAAATGTTAAATTTAATCCACTTACAAAAAAAAACTGGCAAAAAAATGATGGGGATTTCTGAAATAATTATATAAAAAATGAGAAATGTTGAGAGAATGTGAGACCCAATAATTGTGTACAACTTGTGTGTTTCTTACTAATTGTCATTATTACATAACCACTGAAAATCATGTAATAAGAGCAATCACTAAATAAATAAGATAAAATAGCAAATAAAATAACTATTAAAGTGAGGATCACATCAACCAAGTCAATCAGTTGTGTCCTTTTTCCTAAACAAATAAAAATCCTCCCAAAATAAAATAAAAAACGGAACAAAAACACAAAACCATTTCCCATTTTTGAGAACTACTAAAAAAATCGTACAAACGTTAAAAGTGTTTTCTCTCGGGTTCACGAACAAAACAAAAAAAACTATAGAAACCATTTGCTTTACTATTTTTAAGGCTTGAACTTTATTTTCACTGTATTTTCAGGAGATCCTTGACGATGTTTTTAAGATTATGTTTTTTTTTATAGTAATGAACAGAGAAAACAAAAAAATTCAAACAATCGTCAACTTCAATATTGAGTTGAGGCAATAGTAGGTATAAATTATGATAATAAAACATGAGAGAGATTTTTTTTTTTGAATTTACCAATCATTGTCCTTTTTTTATGAGAGGGACATGCAAATAAATTAAGGTTTTTTGTTCGAACATTGAAAGGTGCACAGGTAGCAGAGTATGGGGATCTTTCTCAGGGATTATTAATGAGACAAGCGTTAATAATTTGTAGTCCTTAGAACGTACCATTTACACATGATTTTGTCGCTAATTAATTTAGTTTCAGAGAAGGTTAATCTTACTACTTGTTATATATTCTTACTATTATATTTATACGCACCTATCTTCTATACAATTTTTCTTTACTGCTACTCGGTTTTAAATATGTTTTCATAAAATGAAGCGTGAAAGCTAAGCGTATTTTTTTATGATGGAAGCGATGACTAAAAACAACTCGTGTATATGGGGGACATCGAATGATAATGTTAGTTCACATAAGCATTCTCTGAAGCTAATATATTTTTTCATACTAAAATCTTTCTTAAAATAAAATAGGCATGTTTGGTATTTAAAAATTGCAAATTTTATTTCTCTCTGATTGTTAAAAAAATGATTCTTCAAATTAAAAAAGCTGCTGCGGAAAAACACAGAAACCATGAGAAATATTGGTTGTATGCTTTGGCAGCGAAACTTATCTAAAATTATTGAAATGTTTTCCTCTGTAACGAATTGTATACCTACTATTTATTATCCAAGCAATTGTAAGGAAATCAAAATTTCATTCCTTGTCCTAAATATTACCTATGCTATTTATGTACTGTACACATGCATATCTAAATAGTGTGTTGGCTACCCACACACTCCTTTCTTCCATATTGATAAACAAATTGTATACCTATATATTCTTGATGCATAATAAATTATATATATATATATCTTTAGTTATAGTAGTACCCTTAAAATGATAATAATTATCTTACGCTTAACTTCTGCTAAAAATAAATCATCATGAATAAATAGAGGTTTCATCATCGCGCAGTATTTAATTTACTATTGGAATAAAAAACGGCTAAATTTATATTCTTGTTTGTTTGTGAATGAGGATCATTGAATCTTCCCGTTTCATCTTTCTCTTCCAAATGAACGCACACATTTTCTCTCTTGTGCATCCCACTTGCTTCGAACAATAGCCAATAAATGTAAATATTTTCACTGCGAAAACCAAAACACCGAAAAAAAAGAAAACAAACCGACCCAACATATATTTTTTTTACCTTATCAAATGTGAATATCAATTCACACACAAAACTACTGCATTGCTCATTCATTTTCTCACTCACAGACATTCATAGTTTTTTTCTTCTTCGCTGTTAAAACCCTCAGCCAAAAAAAAAACTTGACATCGTTCTCATTTGCATTTAAAAATTATCTTTCCTTTACTAAACATAAAAGCTAGCAGTTTAAATAAAAACTTAAACCCATACCGCAATAACCGCATCACCATATCCATTCATTCCCTAAACTTTATATCTTTTCATTAGCATTAACGATTTAAATAATTTTTAATGTATTGCAACATAAGATTATCCGAAAGTAGTTTTTAGACACTAACGACATTATAATAATAATTTAAATACCGTCACCAACATCCATCAGGTATTTTTTTTCTATTTCCTCAGCCAAAACCAATTGGCATCGTGAATCGTCGTAAATTTTATATAACCTTTTGCTCCAAAATCCTTGAAACTAGTGTAAAGCCAGAATTTTTCTACAATGCCGCCCGTTTATTTTCCGTTGGTGCAGCTGCGGAAGCTGGAGCACTCTCAGAGGCAGCCTTGGTCGTCGTCGTGGATGCAGCCCGCTTTCTCACAGGAAAATGTTCTGTAAAAAACAACAAGAAAGAAAAAATCAATTTAGCATTGTTTATTGGTACACGAAAAGTATAATAATTGCAGTAATCAAGATTACTGTAAAAAGCCATTAGCAAGAGAGGCACAATGCAAAGGGAAAAGATTAAAAGGTTTTTTTAAACAATGGATTTCTGCAGAAGAAAGATCTCTTTATTTATTGCTTGCAAGTAGATGTGAATTGCTCTCATAATTTTTTTTTCTCTACTAATCTGTTTCACTTTTTTGCATGGCAGTTTCCCCCTCCTTGTGTCTGATTTATGTCAATCTCCTGAGAAACGACGATACTAATCATTACCATGTATGATTCTTGTCGTTGGAAGTCGTCGTCATTAAAAAGTAAAGTTGGAAAGAGAGCCAATAAAATACAATCAATTTTTCAATTGTTTTTCATGAACTCTCCGCAGAGCGCAATCATTCTTCATCGTCAGCAAAAATCCATGCAAACTGGCTGACTGAGCAAAAACAAAAGAAGGAAAGCCACTTCACTCCAGTACTAATCCACTTCATCATCAAGTTAAATTACCCTGTCATATCGTAAAAAATGATGATGGTAATGTATAACAACTAGGGAATGTGTATAATGTATGATTATTATGATTATGTGTATTCTTCTCTCATTCTTGTTGATAGATTGAGTTTGACTCTACACACAAAATACATTAATGTGAACGCACTCTTCTTGCTTCCTATGCACATACTCTACACAACACAGACAAACATTCAATAAATAATCCTGACAATTATATTATAATTTTTTCTCTAATGAAACTGGCCATTCTATTCATTTTCCCATTATCAGCTAGCCACTATAAACTATACAAACTTCAATTTCAATTCTAAGACCAACATTGAGAGTCCAGTGATCATAAATTAGAAAAGAAAAAAAGAGCTTCCTGACTGGTTTGGCTTTTAATTTTTTGGCTTCTTTGATTAAAATATTAAGAGTCTACGACGATGTATGATCAACTGTTATTATGGAACAGTAAACAAGATTGCTGTTTGATAAAAGATGGAAATATAAAGTGTGCATTTTCAAGAGAAAATCATTCGCTCATGTAAAGTCATGTAGTACATACATCATTAGTGCGTGTTACTCATGTTGTACGCATGTAAAACAAAAAGGATTTTTTTAAAGAAGAAAAAAACACAACGATAATGATGTCGGCAAAAGGTGAAAAAAAAATATTCATATGGAGAGAAATCGTGCTCTCTTCTCTCTTGAGAAAGTCTGCTCTGCACATCAAACCAAGCTGGAACGAGCAATCCAGACCGTGTGAAAAAAAACCCAGAGAGATCCATCCACTCTCTCTCTCTGGTCTGGAGCTTGAGGAATTTCTAACTTCCCAAAGTTAAAAAAATGTTGTTTCTCCAGAAAATCTAAATATGTGTAGAACGCCACATACATTTTGAAGGAGAACGTGTCTAGGCCTTTATTGTTCTTTACTACTTATCCATCATAAAAAAAAGAGTATACTTCACACGCATATTTAACGGAAAAAACCACAAGAGTCAGAAGAAGATGAAAAAATATAGCACCGAGCAGTAATGAATTTTTATGGGAAAAATCTTATTGCTTTTTCTGCTTAATCATCTTCATCACCATGATGAGAAAAGTAGGTGATGTCGACATCCCAGTGAAAACTTTTGAACTTGCTCTATCACAAATTCTCAGAGAGAGATAGTTGTACAAGGCGATCAATAAAAAGTTATAAAAATTAAAGAGACTCTTTTCCTCTGATCGATCCACTCTCAAGAAAAAAAGGTGGAATTTAAATCTCAACTCTCTCAAAATATATGTATGTACCTATAGAAGAGTCGAAGGAAAAATCAAGATAAAAAATCATATGGCAAGATCGTCATCATCTTCAAACAGTCTCGCCTTTTTTCTTGGAAGCCAGACAAAATATTTCTCAGATGTGAAGAAGTAGTATACGAGCACAGACAAGCAAGCCATACAAAAAAAAATACTACTACAGATCATTCCATTTCTATCGGTTTCTCGTGTATCTTGACGCACGCTCTTTTAAGTATACTTATTTTTTTTTGGTATGATGCCTTGTCTAAAAGAATCCCAGGAGAAATCAAATAAAACAAAAGGATTGACTTCACAGCTCTCTCAAAGCGACGTCGACTGTTTTTTAATTTTCTTGTGCGTGGCCTGGTTTGGCCTCTGCTATCATTTTAATGTATACAGAATTAGTGAGTAATGTACATAAAGAAGGCGAGTGAAGAACAATACTATCAGTTTCCAGACATCATCATGGTGATGATAATGATGAGCACATAAAAATATATCAGGTATGTGCGATCCACACGTACATACACACAAACAGTCTATTGTTTATTATTATGCATCCAGTTCATTTCAGAGAGTGAACCACACCACAGGTTGGAGAAAAAAGTTATGTTTTTATATGCACTTATCATGATAATGCATTCCTTTGCATTTTTCTCCTTTTGGTGGTTTGGTTTTGGTTGCTTCGTTGAACAACCTTTATGGCACGGCACGACGATCAAAAAGGCTGGGGCACCCATAATAGGTAATAACAATACGGCATTTTGTAATGATGACGACGCTCTTGATGATGATGATACTGCTTTGGATTATATTATGAGGATGATCCGACCAGAGCCATTATGATATGTTCCATATATTATTCAAGAGAAATCACCGTTGTTCGCTTCTTAGTCTTTTTTATTATTATCATAATCATCATCGTTCGACGTCGTCATTCCTGTTGCTTGTTTTGTGTGATCATCGAGAAAAGAGAGAATTCCAATGGGATGAAATGAGATGGATGGATGCCTGCATGCATTGCCGGCGGAGATTAAAAAGTCAAGTGAGAGGATCCGATATAAAAAAAAATAGTTGCATGCGTGCATGTTGCATAGCTGATCAGTTCCTGATCCTTGTGAGATGCGAGTATATGCGATCGCTGGGTTGAACAATGGGAAATTTAAGAGTTTCAAAAAATGCATGGCCCTGGCTTGACTTTACTTGGCCTTCTTCTCTCGCATGACTTATCTGGATCTGGTAAGGGATAAAATTGTGCTCTGCTGAAGGGAATAATAATAATAAAAAAGTCAAAGGGCATGCATCACCGAAGGAATGATGGAAAGTGGAGGAATGCATAATCATGAGGATGAGAAAAATCCAAAGTAATTTGGCTTTAGAGAGCTTTTTTAAATATCGGTTGATTATTTACACCCAGAGGAGAATTTTCACTTTTTTCATTCGTCCTCCTTCTTTTACAGCGAGAGTTTTTTTTCATGCCGGAGAGAACAAAGGAGAGGAAAAAAAGGAGAATAATGATAATGGTGGCTACCTTGACACTTGGAACACACCTTTACAAAAATGTGTGCAAGCAGTCATAAGTCTTTGATGATAATAATATTGCATGCTTCACAGAACCCATTGAAAAGCATGGAGCTTATGGAAAAAAGGGGAAACAGGATAAAAGCATATTATGATAAATAATGCGTAACTTTTTTTTGCAACCTGTTTCATACATTTTCTCTCTCGTCTACACAGCGACAAGATGAAAAGAAGCAACAAGTGTCCGTTGGGTATATATCACCAATTCTCACCACACCTGGTTTCCTAGTGGAGGAATGTGGTTTGGTTTCTACCTGTTGAACACTTCACCAGAGAGAATAACGGATTCTCTCCATTTGCATTACTAAAAGGAGCTCTCAGCATATCCATGCATTTCTCACAGTCACTTTTGACAATCGATCATTTTTCACATGAGAGGAGACTTGACTTTGACTTGACACGATTGCCTTACAACCTGTTCCTCCGTGAGTTGTTTCGTGTAATGATGACTATCGGCACAACAGAATATACAATCTTCCTCTCTCTCCGGAGAAGATGAAGGAGAGAGAAAAAAACATGTAGATTTTTTAATAGGATTAACGTATAAAGCACACGGGGATGAATGCATAATTATATTATTATAATAAGCATTGCATAATACGCTTTTTTAATACTTATCATGAAATTCATTTTCTTTTTAGCGTTGATTATTATTTTTTTCGTTACCAAGGGCCACTTAGTGCACAGTGCATTTTTTCAAATGATCAGTGTGCACAGTCACGTCAAGTTGCTGAGAGAACGCCTTTTAATGTTTTAAAAGCTCTGCTCATTTTAAAATGCTGACGCTATCCACCATAAAAAAATAAAGCTGACGGTGATCAATCCTCAGAGAATGGGATGATGGAGATGATGCGGGATTAGCAGTGGAGAATAGAACAACGCCAGCATTATGAGTTTGAAGAGTGCCAGCATTCGTTCATTCAAATCTGATTAGAATTGAGCAGAGAAACGAAGATGAGGAGAGAGAATGGATGGATTAATTTTCAGTGTGTGAGTATGCATGCTTATGTCCGCTTTTATCAAATTACAAATCACATCGTCTTCTCTTCTCCTTTCTTATTTTCCAGTCATGTTCAAATTACCGGTCACTACTGTTGATGAGAATCACCATCATCCTGTTTGCCACACCCTTTCGATTCAGGGAAGGGAAAACACTCACTGTTTTTTAATGTTGCTACCTGTGTGTGAAACGTGAAAAGTTCATTGGGATACACCTTCTTAGCCATTCTAATTGCATGGTTGCAGCTTTTCGTATGAAATCAAGAGATAGATTTCTCACGGCGGAATTTTATATGGAGATAAGTTAAAAGCGGAGAGTTTTCACAATAAATTTAACTTTTTCTATGAATAGTTCCTTGTTATCGTTTATCTCTTCATATGATGATGCTTTGCCATGGTCCACATTTTTGATAACCCTTTTATTATTATGAAAAGAGTTTTAATATTCAAAACATCCTTACATCATTTAAAGGAATGGCAATGTTTTTCATACAGTTTTTTATGCGCTCTTTGCAAAATTCTTTTTAGGTACATCTTGCAAGATGAATAATGTGTAGGAATGGACTTTGAATTAGAAATTCCAGCTGAGTCTTAAAATTTAAAGCAGCTGCTCCACTCCTATCACTGCTGCTCTCATTTTTTTTCTACTCCTCTCTTTCTTCTTACGCAAAACAGCTTATGAAAATTATATCTTGAGAGAAATGCGTACTTCTGCAAAAGAGCATATATCCCCAGCAGGCTGAGAGGATAAGAAACATCGAAAAGGTGATCTTTGACATTATGACGATGAGCTCTGCTGTGGACGCAGATGCTTTAGCATTTCTGCCAATGAATGTGATCATTCTGATTAAGGCCATACATCTGTTCACTTCTGTGGACTTAGACAATACCTCATAATAAGCTTGTTATTCAACTAGGAACAATAAGAGCAGCATTAAAAACATTCCTTTAATTGTACTTGTCGAGTGGTGCTCCTGCTGGTCACAGGAATTCGTCAAAAAAGGGTTAAAACAGAAGAAAAGCGAAGTATTTATGTAAAAGCAATAAGAGGAATTTGAGGTATGCCACTGCCACATCTTCTCTCTGCATGCATAACAAGCTTGTTGAATAGATTTACATGGGATATTCCCATTTACATTTTTATACTCTTCCAAAAATATATATTCATCCACTTGAGCTGTTGAATTTTGAATGAGAGATTGAGAAGGAAGATTCGAAACAAAAATAACACTCCTGTCCTGAATAGAATCCGATGAATGCGTGTTCCATCTACTTATTTATTATTTATATAAAAAATCAAAAGAATGATGACTTGACAAAAAGGTTAGAGGAACAAGTGCTCCTCTTGTTCTTTCTCTTCCATACCACTCGACAAGTCTCCACCTTCACATTTTTATTCAGTCTTCATCCTCTCTCTTGTTGTTGTGGTTACAGTGACTATTATTAATTCACTGTTTTTATTTTGGTATTTTGGTGTGGCGAATGTCTATTAATTTTATTTAAAAAAAGACATGCTCTCTCCTTCTTCTTCTTCAAACAGCAAAGATAACTTGCTGCCTGTGCCGCAGAGCATTTTAAAGAATCTCTTTCATTTTCTGATACACATACTCCAGCAGGAGAACAAAGAGAATGAGAGTGAACAAGATGGATTGTTATGTGATCTGAAAATGGAAAGTAGGCTAACTGCTGCTTTTTTTTAAGAAACAAGTTGTTCATTGCTAGCCTAGTTTTTTTAGAGAGATTGTAGGCTTGGCTCTCGATTTATTTTTACTACTTGGTTTGCTGATCAAGTGGTCAGCGATATTTTTAAGTGTTTCTCCTCCACTCTCGCCTCTTCCTCTCGCTGGACAAGGAGCAAGACAGAGGAGTAAAATCATCCCATATAGGAAAGAGGTCGGAATTGACTTCTAAATTTTGAAAATTTATTTTCATAGGCTGATAG
>JAQIXW010001021.1:0-22260 GCA_034700685.1 Willowsia buskii
ATTGTAAGGGAATACAGGCAGTGTATGAGAATTTGTAATAATAATGTAAAAATATGCATGGGGGATGTACTAAGCAAAACTCTCAACGGCACGCTGTTACATTGTAATTGTGAATTGTATTAGTAATCTAAATCCCACAACAATCACAAAAAACTAGCCTACACACGTACACGAACAATGTAGGCACATAAACTTTGCCACCTCCGTTCCATATTCGCTGAACGGCATAGGTATAAGCAATGTAATTTGACAGAGAGAAGGTAACAAGAGAAGGAAGATGTAAAATGAAAATTTGTACAATGAAGGTAAGCGGCATGTACCTGCGCTGCATAATTTTTAGTGTAAAAAGCTCGGCTGCATTGTGGAATGAAGATCGTTCTGTTTTAAAAAGGCAGTTTTTAAATCATCCAACCATTATCTTGTACATAGGGATGCTATTAAAAGTGCAGTTTGCTATATAATCTCTTCTAGTCTATGCGTTTATACGTGGCTATGTATTATGCATTGTTGATTGCCAGCATACCTTTGGGATGATGTTCCTTCTGTCTGATGATTTTCGTGTTCGTATAATTACACAGTAGTAGTAACTAGTAACCTTGTAGGATTTACCACCTCCTCCATCAACAACATCATATCGCATCACGTCTTACTTGTTGTAATTTTTACATTACAACATATACAACCTCTATCTCACAGTTAGTTTTGTACTTACCTGTGTTTCTTCATGTAAAAGTTTACTACTAGCCGTTATTAAGTAGGCATACCCATACATCAATTTCAAAATGATAATGTAATATGCAGGGCCTTTGCATATGTATGCAAGGCATACATGAGGAAACTTACTCAGGCCAGGCCACTCTGAGCAGTGCATTCAAGGCACACAACAACACGTAATAAGAAAAGTGTGGAAGAGTGGAATGAAGAGAAGATTTTTCATTTCTGAAATGGTTTTATTACCACAGGGTTCTGCTGAACACATGCTTCTCTCGTTTCTCCCTGTCTCTGCATTTTCCTTTGTTGTAAAAAACGAAACACTGAAACTACTAATGCTACCAGTATACTATTGCTGGTTGTCAGTCTCCACAATTTCTGCATAAATACCCAGAAAAGGAACCAACAGATGAACAGATGCATGCATGATGTATAAAAAAAAGTACATGGTAAATACAAGGAAACCTGGGGGAATCTTCTCTCTTTTTCACCATCATCTTCTCTCATCATCGCATTTTGCTGTTTAGCAAGAAAAAAGCCAGCCAGGATGATCGTCATCTGCTGCTCATAAGTTGTTCTCGCTCAAGTTCAGGCTGCTGAAGGGAACAAATGAGTAACGAACTAACCGAGACCGAATGAGATGACTTGAAAAATTGAAGGAGGAAAGGGTAGCAAAAGCGATCTTCTCGTACGGTTTCTTCTACACAAATTCTATTTGTACAAGTAAGCAAGATGTAAAAACGTGCTTCGTCGTTTCTCTTCCCTCTGCCTGTATGATTTTTTATTCTATGTATGTAAAAAGTAAGACAAGCTTATAGAAGATCTAGAAACAAAACGCGCCTGCAGGGTATTATGCAGGTGGCCCATCTCGCGTTTAATATTAAGATATGGGGAGAAAAGGGAGAATTAGTAGATACAGGGAAAAGAAAGCAGAGGATAAAGGAGGAGAGGAGAAAAAACAATCTTATAGAGTTTTTTTGTTATGTGTATGTTTTACTGTAACAGTAAAGAACCCAAGAGCCCTGATGAGTACAATAACAAACAGCTTAATCGTGTATCGTATCTGTGCATGCCCATAAGGAAAAGCAAAACGTAGAAAAGATACAAGTCTTCATATAAAATCACGATTTTTTAGAAGCTTCTCAAGCCTTATCACAGAAAAGAGAAAAGATGTACATGGTTTGCTTTTTGCTCAAACAAATCTTTTTTTACTTTACATTTGATTTGTCATTTTTTTCTTTTTTCTTATCGTCTTCAGCTTCAGTTGAGATGATGATGGGGAGAGATGAGTGTGACTGACTTTTTATACTTATCATTGCTGCTCCATTTTGTCTAGCGATCATAATATATTCTTTGCGTAGGTAGGCACATCAAATTAATGGGCAAGTTTGTTCGCTTTTCTTCTCCTTGCTCGTACTCAACTCATCATCATCATTTCACCATTTTCTAAGTATGGCACATTTTTTATGATGCGTATTTAACTACTAAATACATACATATTATACGTAAATCTAGCAGCGATAAGAGTAGGGATCTTTCAAGCGTTTTGTAGAGAAGCTGCCATGTCGTAAGAGTGTGTCTTCGTAAGTGTTTAAATGGAATGAGATGTGCTGGTATATACACACAGTCAAGTTTCAGGGAACATTATTTATGGCAACCAATTTCTTAGGGTATCTGAAGCCCCTCTTCTCTTAGCTTGTTAAATCTTGCTACAACTTCAAGTTGCTTGAACCAAGTCCGTTATCCGAGATTGGATCCGCTGATCCTACTTCGCACATTTAATAACGTGGAGGTTAGTAAAAGGAATGAATGGATATCGTATTTGGGTAGAGAGTAAAGACTAAGCGAGAGATGATGTTGATGACGATGATCATTACGATCATGTTTTTACGCCTGCAGATACGGATTCGCTAAGAAGAAAGACTATCGAGAGATAAGTCGTACTTGCGCTAGTCCAGAAAAATGTAGGGCATTAATGATATAAAAATCTGCTTCTGTAGAACCTAGTGAAGGCCATATAGCCCCTAGCACTACTAGTACAGATGAGTCCTTGGCTAAGTAAGTAAAAAGGATCTGTCGAATTGCGAATAATTTAATGTATCTGTTTTGTACATAATCATTGCAAATTACGCATTCAGATTCAGGGAAAAGATTGTCATAAGTTAACCTAAATTTTAGTGTAATGATTTGGGAAGAACGTGAGAGAAATATACCTGCTACAATACAATAGCTACAATAATGTTCTAAACTTGAAAAAAAATACTTTGCAAAGCATGTATTCTAACTCTTCTGTCTTTTTGTCATATAATCCGTTTAAACCGACATCACATGTAAAGAAGATAATGAGAGAATCTGAGTCTACATACCTACCTCGGTGAAAAGCAATGACACGTGACTTGATTTAAAGTCTAATTATAGCAACCAGACAATAATATTATTTGCATCGGAAACAAACGCCCATCCCATTAACACAACAATGCAATTAAGTTTTGATAAATAAAGGATTACACATTTAAGTAATTTCTTTTGGATAAATTGTAAGTTGCTTTTGTTTTTCAGTCAACTTGAGCCCTAATATGTTCCCTGATACTTGTGCTTTTTTATGATTTACATTAGAGTAAGAGAATGATTGACGAACCATAAAAAGAAAATAATTTTCAAAATGTACAATATTTCAGAAATACTTTAAAAGAGTATTTATTGAGGTCGTGTGAACCGAAGTTTCAAACTTTCTTCATTGTCAATTTTAGCTGTTTTTGTTAGCAATGAATATTAATACTTTTACACTTAAATATACGAAGGTATACATCTCACATAACTGACTTTTGTAAGAATTCTTAGCGATTTCATTTCATCTGTATTTTTTACGCTTTACGATACAATTCGGCAGGGACATTCAACATTTGTTATTATTATGTACAGTTATTATAAGAATTTGTTACACTCATTCCATAATTCATTAGAGTTCACACTTTTAAACTAAACTTTCGGGGATACATTGTAGCACTTATTTTAAAACCGAGTCACGATTCTACCGTGTCACCAAATATTCTCTTCCGTGCCTCCGCGTACTCTTGTTCCCTCTGAAATATTCACAGTAAACAAAATACGTTCTTTAAATGCAAAGTACAATTTAAACTTTTTCAAACTAATGTCAAATGTCAGTTTATCCAGTTTTTTACCTGTTCCAGTGTTTTCACTGGCTGGTTTTTCGATTTCCCATTGCTATTAGACAATTCGTCGGACGTTTTTTTCTTTGGACGGCTTAAAACAGAGATTCGTGGTTCAGGTGGCACGTATTGAGTACGCGAATTTTCTTCTTGTATTACTGTGGCATTCAACACCCCATTTGTACTAGTAACCGCCACTTCGTTTGGTTTGACTGCGAACGAAATAAGTATAAAAATTGAATATTCAATAACATTAAAATGCTAATATGTGATTGAAGTAATAATCAAAACTAGTACGCTGAAAATATCTACCTTCTGCATTGCCGACGGGGAGGGCAACATTCCTTTTTAAAACACGCATCTTGGGAGGAGCTTCTGATGCGGTGGACGTTGATGATGACTGGGATTCAGACTCAGACTCTATTACACGTTCCTTCTGGAGTTTTAGCTTCTCTAACTGTTGTTCCAAGAGCTATAATATAAAAACAACAATTTATCACACATAAAAACAAACACAATTTAAAGTTACACTACAAAGTGCCAACTAAGTTTTGCAGACGAATTTGGTTACAAATAGGAAGAACTAAAAGATGGATAAATTGCAATTTAGTTTTACAGTTAGAACAAAAGCCCAAATCTACTCCCAAAATTGGAAAGGATAAGTCTACCAAAGTGAACAGCTACTGCAATGTCTATACCTTCGAATTATCTTCGAACTCCTCCCAACTATTACAAACTTCCACTTGTTCCATTATTTATGGCATGCGCAAAGAAATGAAACACTTAAGTCGTATCTTTCAGGCAGAACGTTCTGAAAATTGCGAATTGGACAGGACTCACACTAGAGAAATTTTCTCATAATTTGCGACAAAGTCAACCCAGCTCTAAATTAATTTACATTTTTTATCTTACTTAAATTAGCAAATCTGTAACACTTGAAATAATTTACTAACCAGGTTTATCTGCGGTGTTGGTTAATAAATAATTTGTTCAATCTGAGTATTGATATTTGTTCTAAGGTTATGTGGTTGTTGGTTGTAGTTTTTTATACACGTTTTTACATTAATAGTCTGGAAAAGGTCAAATAGCACCAAAATTGCATTTTCCAAACTTCCTAATAAATGCTTCTTTAAATAAATAAATGCAGTCAATTTCTAAACAAAAAATATAACTAAATAAATCTAGGCCATCAAAAGTGGCTACACGTTAAAGTGATTTAGGTATTACTGATAAAAATAAGGCTATCAAAAGTGAGTAAATTCTTGTTACTTTCATTTTGATATAATTGTGATATGCTGGGGTAAAGTCAGGTATGGGCTGATCCTACCTAACTCATCATGATCCCTTACCTTACTTCACCTCTAAAATGTGAAAGATGTACACAACAAGCAATAATATATTGTACAGTTAATACATTTCTGCATAACGTACTAACTATTGAAGTAAGAACTTATATATGTACTCATAATAATACTACTACATATTGTTATGATCATATCTCTAAATGAATGACTGACTCAATGAATGAATCATTTTTTAAAGTTCATGTGAGTACAATAAGCAGAAAATATATCTCTTCTGATCTTATGTTAATTCTTGTTTCCTGCGCTTCACTTTTCACATACCATTCTATGTCTTTCCTTCAGCCTTATGCTAGAGAAACACACTTGTAGTTGTATCAACCACAGGCAAGTTTGACGTTGGTTTTGGGGAGAACCAGCAAAATCACAGACCACTGACTCGTTCCTTCTTGTTCACACAGAATACCGACATATGCACGTAAACTGAATGCGGTCAATATGGAGTTTCGTTGGATTGCTTGGGCTTCACTTTTTTGTTTACTAAGCGGATCTGCAACAACAGCCCAATACACCTGTAGACAAAAAAGTTTGAATTTAGCATTAACTACGCACCTCATAAATTATGGCACAAAAGGTTAGCTACTAAACTATGCACAATACTTACCAAGAACTAAAAACTCAACACAAAACAGAAAAAAAAACAAAAATGCAATGCATACATGAAAACTGTACCGAGCGTCGGTGAAAAGTGAAAGTGACGAAGCCTTCTCGGATTCCAGTTGCACGCAGTAATGGAGTGAAAGGTAGGAACTGCACTCCGCACACTACCCACTATACACTGGTTGATGTTTACCAGCTGATGATGATGGTCGTCGTAATAAAGCTCTTCTGTTCAGGAAAGAGGAGAAGTAGACGACAAGATTATTATATAGGGCACCTATAAAATTTTCATACAATATGTCCCTGTTCCATTTTACTTGATATTATAAAAAATATGATTTTTACATGCCTTCCGTCCTTCCTTGCTTTTCCTTTTGGCCTCGAATTGCACTCCTGTGTGTAAATGAGAATGTCCAGCTGCACCTGATTTTTCCGTTGTTTGTACAACATAAAGTAGTCCTTTCGAAAAAATCGCGATAGCTTTTAAAAGCCAGCCAAAATTTGGATTCCTTTCCTTGGAATATCAATGTAGAACTAAACTAGAACTTCAGGCTCGATATGGTTTGTTGTGAGTA
This sequence comes from Willowsia buskii, assembly GCA_034700685.1. Lineage (NCBI taxonomy): Eukaryota > Metazoa > Arthropoda > Collembola > Entomobryomorpha > Entomobryidae > Willowsia > Willowsia buskii. Next base: position 6,418 of record JAQIXW010001021.1, read on the forward strand.
GTTGTTAAAAAAATTCAAACACTTCCGATTCCAAATGATGAAGGTTGTCTTTCCGTTGGTCACTCGTTGGTCCATTTACTGTCCTGTCCATTGTCAGCTTAACTTTGGTGCTTGCATTTCTTTAGGATTCGGATTAAACGCAACAAAGAAAGAATACGCATAAGATTATAAACCGTCAAGAAATTCAAATTCATCTACTTCATTTATACATTACAAACACAACCAAACATACTTTTAACGGTGAAAGAAAACATATCAACAATTTGACAATTTACCAAAAATACAATTTTCTATAATTCCTTAACCACTTGCTTGTTCACTTCTCAGTTTTCAGTGAGTGAAAGTGATGACATAACCCTACCAAAAAGCATACCTTTCCTTATGGGTAAATCGACTCAAGGACAATAAGGACAAAAATAGAAAGAAATTTAACTGGACCAACGATGAACGCAACAAAAAATTTAGTATTCACTCGAAAAAATCCTAAATTATGAAACAGCCTGATTTAAGTATTTTACACTTTGTTACTCACGAACCACGACCAGTTGATCACTCATCTGCTCTGATTCAACAATTGAACTACTGAACTGCACACGACTGCTGCAGACGCCGGTATAATCTTCCTACAACAGTGAAGCTGTTTGTAAATGCTACGCATTTCATTCGTATTTCTAAAAAATATCATTACATCCTTTTATAAAATTTGTAAAAATCTACAACTGGCGTCGAAACACCTAGCATCCTTAAAGAACCAATTCGGATTTTCTTCGTAGCAATTAAACTAGACACGAAGATATGATGTTCCTAAATTTAAGAAGTCATTTAATCCATTTAAAAACAAAAAGCCAGGAAAACACGCTGAACATGTAATAGTTTATCAAGAAATTGAAATATCTTCTGCATTACTACATTAACCGCACGCACGGTGACTCGTGTTCGTGTAAACTCACCTCTACATATCTTAAGAAAAGAGAAAATGAATGAGAAACAAAGGAAAGTCAAAGTTGTGAAAAGTGAGCTTTTATTTGTCGGAACAACGCTAATGGCTCATTCCGAATAAGAAGGCTGCACACATCACACCTACCAATCGCATTGAATCTTTGATTCAGGATTCAGGTGATCAAAGTTTTGTACTTTATAAGTATCAAACAATTTGTCATAGTTTGTTTATAGGTATGTTACAAGATCATTCAAAGTAAAATCATATCTTTGTTTTATCTTGCCCGATCTCAGAACAACATCTAATACGTTCACTTTTCCCTTTTTAGTTTGTAGTTATGCATGGCATACTGCGTACCTAATTAATAATTAGTAAAAGATGCACAACGGTACCTTTAAGGATAGTGTTAGTCCATGTTAGTTTATATATTATATAAAGTATTTTATTTTATGCATGTCCTTACAATTACAACTATGATTAATGATTTCAACAGTTGATGATTAATTATAATTGAGTCAAGTGTGCTTGTGAAATATGATCAATATTTTGCACTATAATAGCAACATACAAAATGAGGGCCTTGTTTTTAAAGAAATCACTTTACGTGAAATTTATCTCATAGCACAATAGCCTTATTGTATTAAACATTTGAATGTATTACTTCATTTGAAGTTATTAACCCAATCTAATCGATTTGCTACTCCTGTACCCAAGCTTGCATATAGAATCGAAACCATGTTACCATCACCCTCTCCTAAGCACCAAGCGCACCACACTTACCACCAAGTTTCCCTGTCTGACGACGAGTACATGGATGATGGAGTTAACGACTTTGGTGGAGTCACGTTAGAATTTAACACTGGAGGGGGAACGTCTCCTGGTCAAAGTGTTACTCCTGATCCCAGCCAAACAAAAAATGGCAACATTGGTAATCCAAGCTATTTGTCATTGGACATTAATGAGGGAGACATGCCGTCAATTGCGATCACACCAATGACACCTCCATCCGCTGGCTCACTTTCTCCAGACGGTCACCAGACAGTGTCTCTGAATACCCCTAATGGATCTCCTCACATTCAAAATCGAATGTTTCACACTGATTTTGGTATGAACAGTAACACTCGGTGGATGACACAGAGTCCTGTTCCTCCGCCACCGGATGTCGACGCAAAAGACTATTTTGCATATCGTGACAGTATTGTACAGCATGTAACTGACGAAGTTCAACAATTAGTTGATTCCAATGATGGAATCTTGAAAGGCACTTGGTTCCTCACAGAGATTGATACTTGGGACAACGAACTGGAGAGAATAATAGTTCTAACGGATAAAACGATACTGATTGTAAAGTATGACTTTATTGGAATGAAGATTGAGGAAGTGCGACGAATTCACTTGTCAATTGTGGAAAGATTGATTCAAGGAGAAATGAAGTATCCTGACAAATCGTTGACACCGTAAGTTTTAAAAACTGATGCTTAATTGGAAATTTTACGTTCTTAGGATAAAACTCTTATGTAAATTATTATCTGCATAGACGGTTGAATGGAATAGCTGGAGGCTTAGCAGGAATGGTGAAAGACGTTATACCAAAGGTTCACGGGACCGTGCAGACATTAGGATGTGCCGTTTTAAGACGAAATAGATGCGTTGCAGATCCATCAGCAATGATAGACGAAAACAATGACCCTGCATTGCAACAGGATCAGCAACTTTCACGACTACCAAGTGAAAGCAGTCCTACAGGAGAAAGTGATCCTAACATTTCTGGTTGTGGAATAAATGCTCCTAAAAATTCTATAATGTCCACTTTGTCTCTAGAAAAGTTTGAAGCCAGGTAAGCCCGCTATTATGAATTTATGTTGTATTGTTAAAACAGTGTCCTGTGACCGTTTAAGAAGTTAAGGATTTTGAATTTACTGTTATAGTCGAGCAAGAAATAAGTATGGCATCCGAATAGTTTGGGACAACGAGAAACCTGTGACATTGTACCAAAAGTGGAATCCGTTCGACAAGTCGATTCCTTATATTACGTTGACTTCTCATCCTTTGCTTTGGCACAAGAGTAAAAAAATTCACTGTTTTACTGTATATATCTTTAACTTCTATTTCATTCATGTTCCACCATTTTATCTAATATTTTGTATGCATTTGTACACAGGCAAACATAGCACAGTTGGATCCTTTGACATTGAAACGTTTTCTCGAAAATTAATAGAGATTTTATCAAATTCAGGCGGAGAATCACCAATGTGCACTGTTGAATATAAGCCGATTATGATTGAAACTTATGTGGGACTAACTTCTCTTCTCTACAATGCCAACTCCCTTGGATTCTATAAAGTTAGAGGGAAAGTTAGCTTTTGAACTTGTGGAACCTGAACCTGACGTTATCTTTATTACGAACTATGTACTTCGTTGATTAAAAAATCACCACTAGTCTTTTTAGCGACCTACGACATTCTACATGTTATTGTATACTTACTTATTAATTTATAGGTAGTATTTACGTGTATACGTTGAAGGTTTAACAACAATATCAATTACCAAAATATCATAAAATTTTGATTATTCTTAATGAAACGTACATATTCATGCGAGATTTTGTGAATCAACCCTAATAACAGTTGCTTGACTAACCTTACCATATCTTACCAGTCTGTGCTTCATCATATCCCGTTTTCCCTTCCCTCGCTCCTTCCTAATAACTTTTACATTGTCGTTGTATAGTAAAATCAATTGTTGCGCTTTATCGACATTTCATTGTAGTTGTTTACATAGTGTCAAATGACTATTGTGGCAATGAGGGAAAACATAGTGTATTACTTAACAATGATTTAGTCACAATCACAACAAACCAGATAGTTTTAAGTCGTTGCATCACTTGCATCCATAATCCTAAGAGCTAGATCTAGTATGTAGTATCAATCTGTAGATGAACCGTGGAAAAAGAAAAAGTCCGTAGAAAGTTTAACTGCAGGCAGGATACCATCGTGCCATGAATTTTTTTTAAATCAAACGAAAATGATGTACCTATTATGAGGTCTCAACTGGTTTTACTTTGTTGATCTCGAAATAAGCTGAAACCTAGAAATAAGAAGTAAGATTCTACTACTCTGTAGTTCGCCTTTTACAATTTACTGTATTATCTATAAAAATGTGCGTAAAAAGACTTTCTTCCTGTTTGTTGCGTACTCGTGCTAAAACATTGTGTAGCTTCAAATATTATTACAAGTTATGTATCATATAAGTCAAATCATAGACAAATGCGTAGTGCTTGTATGAGGTGCATGAAAGATCTTATTTTCGGATTACATGTAATAAAAATTGCTACAGCAAGTGAAGTGAGAGGTGCAAGCCTTTGTTTCTTGTGCATTTTTTAAATCAGCTTCTTGCAATCAGCCAAATAATTACATAGTACATAATATATGCATAATCACATATGTATGTAAAAGAAAAGACACATTGAAATTCCAATTACATAACTTACATTACTCAAAGCCATAGCTCAGCTCAGCCATAGCCTGTACTAGATCAAATCTAAGGGTTGTCCTCTGAGAGCAATCAGTTAGCGACAAGTATAGTTTGTTTGTTAGCTATATAGCTAGTTTGTTTCAGGTACAAAATGCTGATGATGAAACAACACAAATGAAAATCAGGACACAATAGTTGACCAATGAAGTTTCTGGATAACAACTTCAAATTCTGGTATTGGTGCACTGGATGTTTGCTATCTTACTAGGAACCGGTTTTATCTAATTATTTTTTGCTACACACATTGAAAAACAATTGATTTTGTCACCAAGATCTTTGTCAAAGTCAACTTTTTGTCTTTTAACCAGTTGACCACATATTTGCTAGTTACACATATACGCACATGCTAATGCTCAATATACATGTCACACCAGCACCACATCTCCCATCTTCACAATATTGAGCTGAATATGATTACCGAGAGAGAGATTTTGTGATTCGATTGGGGACAGAACAGGACTTCTTACAAAAAATCGTAGAAGCAGGTATAATCTAAAGAAGTATCATGGGTTTGGTCTTATGATTCTTTAGGAAATGCTCACAAATTCAACTAATTCTCCAAGATCCATTGATACACGATTGGTCACGTTTATTTCTAAACCATTCGTCAGACTGCTTTGTACAATAATTCAGGAGTTTCAAACGTAATCCTTCATTTGATTTCTTTAAAATGACAGATTTAACGGACAAGGAAATTCTAAATGCAATTTTTAATCCTTTATTACCTCATGGGGAATTTGTGTACACAGAAGACCTTCCAGAGTTGGAAGACAACGGTAAAAATAACATTCCAAAGAACTAGTTCACTTTGCCCCACTGGACCTTCCAGAATTATTGGCACAATGAGAACAAATATTAAGCCAAGTACCAACCATCTAATCTTTTTCGTTTTATTATCAGAAGAAAATTCTGAGGTCACAAGACAGGCAAAGTCTCTTGAACTGGAAGGAGTGAAACTTGCAGAAACTGGAAAGTTGGAAGAATCGCTTATCTTGTTTGAGCAGGCAATTAAAGTGGCCCCGTCCAGAGCCTCTTGCTACAATAACAGGGCTCAAACGTTGCGTCTACAAGGGAAAATTGATGGTATGTAATATATAACATTCCACATGTAAATTGTTTTCAACTTCAAAGCCAAATTTAACAAAACTATATTTTCATTACTTCAAGACGCCAAGTCAGACCTCAACACTGCCATTCAACTGAGCCAGGGTAAAGGTCGTGCAGCCTGTCAAGCGTATTGTCAACGAGGCCTTATTCATCTTCGGAACAACAGTCAGGATTATGCCAAGGCTGATTTCGAGGTAGCTGCTAAACTCGGTAGTGAATTTGCTAAAGCCCAGTTGGTTCAAATGAACCCTTATGCTGCCCTCTGCAACAAGATGTTACGAGAGGTTTTCATGAAGCAGAAGCAGGGTGAAAGTACCACTGACATAAATGAAGATGCTTTAAATTAATGGCATTCTGTCATTTTTAAGTGCTTTATTCGCTCGTAGTTATACTTCTTTTTACAAACTAAACTACACATTTGCAAAATTTTTACATATCCAACATAATATAGAGTATATGACGAAAGTAAAACAATAGACAGAGCAACGTATAATTAATAAATAATATTTGTTATATATCATCTCGCTCGAACAATTCCGCTTATAATCTTCGTACATTCATTTACTATATAATATACAAAAATGTGCCTAATACATAATAAACAGAACATTTAGAAAGTTTAGACCCCAAAACTTTTGCAGTCTTTTTAAAAGATTTTGTTAAACACTCGAATTGTACACATGAATTTGTGCAGTACAGACACGGAACCACAAATAAGCTATTTCTTACACATACATATACAACAGCATATTATCTGACATTTTCTTAACCGATAATAGTAATGAGCAGTAATGCTGGGAGCACAGAGCGTGCACACAACAGTAGTAAAAACATTTTAAGAGTAAATTATAAATCAAAGAAAGCATCACGATAACGAAACGACAAACTCTAAGTTTATTTTATTGTTGCATGAGAGTAGTTTCATGTGACGACAATAAAAACGTTACACACTCTTCTTTTACAGCAGTCCACTAACGTCTAAGTCTAGTATACATAGGTAGTTTTATTGTAGTTTTAACAACTTCCGGAATTCGTTTCTCAAGTCCAATCAGTTCCATTACACGTCACACCGTTTATCAATGTTTTAATATATCTGACTGGCTAAATTGAATGTGTAATGACCAAAACGTAAAGCAAGTATACTATTTTTTATGTCGGTCTCTACATAAACGTTTTACGATTTACTTCCTAAAATATGTGATGTTTTTTTTTTAAACCTTATAATATTTTGACTCTTCAAATGATTCAGCACCAAACAAACAAAAATTGTTTTAAAAAAACTCAGTAACGATTTAGGAACTTGAAAACAAAAAGGCAGGTTCCTACATCCAGCATTACGAATTTCATCAAATGGCTATTTTACTACAAACTATTTACTGATATTATATATATACTCTATGCAATTTTAAGAATAACAATGAATGAATGACAACATCTCCTCTTTATCTCATACATTTGCCTTATATGCTAATGTACACGTTTGTTACATTTTTGTATTGGTTCCTTTCCCATTTTTCGCAACAAGTTTTTGAATCACATTATTCCTTTATTAGAGAAAATAACAACAATGGATTCTTCCTACTGAAAGATTCGAAACATTGATATATAGATTAAATAGATACCTCTTTTACAATTACGCGAGTATAGATTCCGCAAGCATACATATAATTTCAATTTTCAGCTCTAGTTGAAATTCGGTATAAACAGAAATTACATTTTGTTTAGGACGGTGGCCTCCAAAAAGGTACTACACTTGGAAGCGAAGGATCATAAGAAGGAAGTAAAAAAGCATGTAACACTTAGTCCGATTCACGAATTTCGTTTCCTATACATTTTAAATTGCATTTTAGTCGTATCTTCTAATACTTTTTATACGTACTTCACTTCTCGGAGAGGGTTTGCAGCTAAATCGTAGCATAGTAATAGGTTTGTTTGCATATATGTCTACAGTTCCTCGCCACGTCACCAATCAGTAAATGAACAATACATCTTTACATTGTATATCTTCATCATTTGACCTATTGTCAACGAACAATATTAATTGGAATACCACAAAATAATCAGAGAATTGAATATACGAATGTATACTTTGATTAAAATTATAAAGTTAAATGCAAAATTGTAATTACTACGAATCATCAATCTCATCTCTATCTACCATTTCAAAATCTTTTCCGGTTTGCGAACGCTGACTTCCTTCAGATTCGGTCTCTGATTGATCGGCAGGTTTTGAGGGGGCGCCCTCATTTTCTTCATTTTGTTCTTCTTTTTCAAGCCTAGATGCATAAAATAAAAAAAATAAAAATTCATTTAAAAACAAGTAAAAAGAAATAGCCAATGATTAACTTTTAAAAAAAACATCGCAAACACGTACAGCGGCTCTTTGTCATCACGTTCTTCGGAACCTTCATTATCGTCATCATCCTTGTCTTCATTGTCATCTTGTGACTTATCTCCTCCGTTATATTCATACTATCAATTAACAAAATTAAAATTGTAATTTCTTGTTTTATTCAATGCTTTATGCTTTGTGTACATGAATATTATGCGAAAGTTTATACTTTATATAGTGGCCAAAACGAAGCGAAAAATCCGACATCCTCCGTTAAATTTGGCAGAAGCCAGAGATGATGCCTTCCAAACGTTAAGCCCCAAATTATACAGAACACAACTAATCGAATGACTGCTAGAGCCATGATGAAAACCAAGAAACCGGCAGCTGCTAAACTCAAGTAGTAAACTCCTTGCCTGAAACACACATTAGAAATACCATATTATATTTATAAAATTCAGTCAGAGTGGAGAATATGTCGCAGCATCAAGTTTATCATACATAAATGACAAACAATGAATGGAATTTGAAATTCGTATTTTACCTCACGGATGATGGCCAAAGTGGGAATAGACAAACCGCAATCACAGCAAGAACGACAAGAAAACCGAAAAAGTAGTAATAGTAGGGAGTTGGCTCATAAATCCAAACGTAAGCATCGGTTCCATCAATGACACATTGTTGCAAGTGCATATCTAATCTAATTTTACGTTTCTTCTTTTCTCCTTCCTGAGGATTACAATTTTTAAACCCATATGATGTATATCGTTTTTATAGACACAAACACTTTATTCACAAAATCGTCACATTTTAAACAACTTGCCTTTTTTGGCTTCTTATTTGATTCCTTCTCATTTTTATCCCCTTCCGCTTGACTACTTTCTGCAGCAGTGGTGATAAGTGCTTCCTTTTCATCTTTCTTTTTGTTGGACTCTGTACTAGCCGACGCTTCCTCTTTTCCTTTTCCGTCCTTTTCTTTCTCCTTCTTTCCCTTTGCCTTCTTCAGTTCACTTTCAGGTACTACGATTTTCCTTGCACGATGAAAAAATTTGTGCCGTAACATTCTGTGGTAAGAAGAAAGTTAAAACGAAATAAAATTGACGTCACCTCAAAAGGCTGACCGTTAACAAAATATATTGCTATCAAACTATAAACTTACACATCCAAATATTCCACAACAGATTCCCGGGTAGTGAACAAGGGATCTTCTCCAGATTTCTTGGGCTGAGCCCATGGCGAGTCCAGGAGCTTGTCAATGGCCTTTCCAGCTATTATAAGGGCGAAAGGAAGAGGAACTGATTATTTAGAAACTTGATCTTCGTAGCATCATTATTATGCATTTGGGAAAGTCACTTACAAATGAAATACTCAACAGTATGATTTAAGAATTTTGTTTTCTTTACTGGCACATTGTTTCTCATCCATCGAGCAATACTGTATTCTTCTTTTGAAGCCTCATCGGGAGGAGCTGGTCCAGTGTCTTGAGGTTGCTGTAATTAATTTAAAATAAACTTTTATAGTGATTTGATTTGATAAGCACAGAGCACAGTTAAATAATTGGAAAGCAATAAAAATGTTTGTTTTCCTTACATCTTTTCGCTTTCTCACTTTCCTTTGCTTAGCCTCCGACATCGTTTCAGTATACTCAAGTTCGTCTGGAATTTTATTTAAAATTCGAAGCATTATTATATTATGTCACGCAATTTATTTTTAAACCTCAAAATTCTTGAACAATAAACTTTGAAACAAAGCATTCACTTATACAACCACTGACAAATAGCCAGTTTGTCTGATTGATATATAATACGTAGATGCATGTGATTCATTCATTTCTTTCTTTCTACACCTCTTAAAGCAACGAACGCTAATGATTATTATGATCATTAAGTTTTTATGAGCAAATTTTTTTTTACAGATGTACTAAAAACTACCTACATAACATCTTGTCTGTCTACAGTAATCAAACCATTTGTCGCATTGTTTCGTTGCACTGATGTCCTTGTATGAATGCAAATGAACAACGGTAAAAATGAACTATTAAAATTAAACCCTCATTAAACTGCACACTAATGCACTTATATCGGGAGTTAATCAAATGTAAATACACTCGAATAATTCGGATCATACACTATAGCTTTGGAACTGAAAGCAACATATGAAATGAAATCAAAATTAAAAATGAAAATTCGATGACATTCATTCCAAGTCTTCTGTTCAAATTGTGACGATCTTTTTGAATTAAGATTTACAGAACTGAACAAGAGTTTGTTTTCTCACAAAAAATTACGAAATAGTTTTACTAACTTACATTAGCATGAACTTGGTCGCAGTAGAAAATTTACAGACGTGCCAGTGCAAAAATTTATATTTGTTGCTGACTCTGCACGTAACCTTAACCTTTTAATCGCCTATCAATATCTTCCGTTATTATCATTCATTCAGAGTACGCACTGTTGCTGTTTTGTCGTGCACCATCCAGAACCAATCGAAAATAATGAATCATTTGATTTTTTTGCTGACCTAATTTATATTTTAACCAAGAAGGTATACTATACACCTATGTACATATATAATTTAATTATGTAAATCTTTACAAAAATTCACCTATAACGAATCGTGACAAATGTCATACAATATTTAACCTTTTTTTACTAACCTGTCAGTTAAATATTACTTCCAGAACTTTTCACTTTAAAATTAACTACAAAATATTGTACACACCGCACTCTTAACCATACTAACTACAACTTTGCAATTTTCTCTTTCTTTTGCACAGACAGCTACTACGAATCACGAACAGGTTTGATTGTTGAACTCTTTCAAGATAGATTGCTATACATAGAGGGGAAAAGCAATAAAGTGCAGTGTAATGTCGGTAATAATGGGAACAACAGAAGAACTCGGTGGTGCACTTATGAGAAACGCATACACCTTACACTTTGATGATAGCTTTGGTCAATTTAGAATATTTAAATCGCAATGCTTGTTAGTTCAAAAGCGTACAAGAACACGTACATAAGCGTGCGGAGCATACGTTACGTGTTGTTTGTCTGCCAGTTCTGAAGAAATCTTTATCTTCACTATTGACTATTAAGTCTGGTCTCACAATCACCACAAGTTTACACAGAAGTAACTAACACTGCTAACTCTTTTATCGTCTTGTTTACTCCTTCAAAAAGAATTGGTGACAGCCAACACTATTTTTTCTTGATCGGAATCTCTTGAAAATGATGCCCCTATGTCCCCTCCTGTGTGCTGTCTATTTGAATCAACTATGATGTATATGTGCATGCGTAATAACCCTTTTTTCACTTTACTCGTGTAACTGTTAACTAGCCTATTTTTCAATGAGTGACTGACTACCCAGCTTAAAAATTAAAGAGATTCTTCCCCACTCCCCATGCAATATGCGCCTCTGATAGCTTTCTTGAGAGATGCTACTATGCACGGTAATCGTCATTTCATATTAGTAGAGCGATGATGAATACCTTTTATTTAAGAAGGAAAACCTGTAGTGCTGGCAAAAAATTTTTACACGTGAGTAGTATCACTGTGGACCTTCTTCTTAACTTTCAGCATTAATACGTTCGCAAAATGAGACTTTTTACATGTGGCACAATAAAAATGCTTTCCTTCCTTCTTTAATGCTGCCAGACCAGAGACCAGAGCACAAGATGGTAAGGTAAATGTTAACAAATTACTACGATAGCAAGAAGGAACACGACCAAAAAAACCACTAGAAATCCTTTCTCAATGTATTTTCAACGCAGAATAAACAACAATAGGGATGTGTAGACTCATGCAAAACCATCCAAACCATTCATAATGCTTTGTACTTGAACATAAAGTAAGTTTACCAGAGAGGAACACGAATATATTATCTCCGAAAAATTGCAATAATGAGACACTACACACAGCTGAATCCCACTTTTGAATTGACTGGTTGGCTGCTGAATTGTTGATGATGATAACAGTATTATTATTTTTTATGATGATTCTCTGAAGAAGGAGCTCTCACAAAATAGATAACATTTTCATATAGGTACTCATTTAACTCATCCTCTATACACTTACTCCTACACATTCAATACAACTATGAAAAGCAGGTTTCAAAAAAGTCTTTTTTGTTGCTGTGCTCTGTATGCTCAACTTGTTCAAGTGTTCATTGAGAGTGGAGGTACCGAATTAAGTTCTTATACTTATACGCAGAAAATGTTATATTCCTTGGACTATGTGCTTGCTCATATAAAAGTGTTCAGTCAGAATCAGAAAACATGTTACTCTTTACTCACATGAAAACATGCAGGCATATGAATGTATCTATCCACTATTCCCAATTCCCATAGCCTTCATAATATTCTTAATTCTCATAATGTACCTATGCAGAACAGGAGCAACTTTGTAAGTTTACGCTAAAAACTCTACGTGTGTGCCTCCAATTTTCCTTCCTTATTGAAAGCTATTCACATGGCATGATAGAAAATGAATTTTGTATGGCTGAGCTCCCTTGTTGTTCTTTGGTACTGCTGTAGACAATAGAGAAATAACCGATATGGAATAACGTATTTTTACCTGTTTACAATGAAAACATTTATTTTTACTTAATTCATGGAACAGTAAATGGTCATAGCCATAATGACATGATGATAGCCAATGAATTTTGAACAACAACAACTGACAATCGACAATACATATTACAGTTATTCAACAAGAATTAAGAATGGAACATTAGAAGAATAACACTGCAAATTCATTCATATTTTCAAATTTTCCAACATAAAGAAAAACATGGCATGTTACTTTTGTCTAATTCGAGGTGACCTAAACATGTAATGATTGCAATTTAATTTGCAATATACAACATAAGTTCAATCTTATTGCTCGGTAATATTTACAATATTATGATGATGGATATAAGAAAACAGAATTTTGTTTGAACACTTGCTGGGGACAAATGCTCCCACGAAAGATAGGACTCTTTCAGTTCACTGGTCACCAGAATCTGGAATCAGGGAATTAGCATGGATAACGCCACGAATTTGTGCTTTGTACTTAAAATTGCAAATACATTGCCTGTCTGCTGTTTTTACACTTTCGCGTAGTAAAAACAAGTGAAGGAATGAATGAAAAAGAAAACAAAACCATATGAAAGGATAAACATGATCTATGCCTGTGTTTGCATGAAGATGAACCCGATGAACGTATGAAAATAAACATTTAGCAGCATTTCTTTCCATAATGCGCACTTTTGATTGTAAATAAAGTTACAAAGTGATTTGCTAATTGTAGACTACGGTCAGTTAACATTATATAATAAAATGATTTCACTTACCTCTTTATTGTTACGTTGTGATTCACAACTTGTGACTTGTGAGGTTCACTAACAACTAAATAAACTTAAACTCAATACGGTCCGTAGTACTAGTACTGTCACAACCTACGACAATTAAACAAACTTCCCACAACACTAGCACCCTCTGTACCTATGAAGACACTCTGAATAGAATTAACTGTTGTTCTTGTGAGAACGAATAATTACGCATTTATGTTGGAAACTTGCCAGCAAGTTACCTGACCTAAACAAAAGGTTTAGAGGGTACCTACTTGAGAAAAAACAGTCAAGACAGAGCTAAGAGAACTATCATATATCATGTAGTTGTTTACAGGCATTTGTTTTGAAATTCGCGCATTCTGTTCAAAATTCACAACGGGTTGACATTCGAAACTTCTGATGATTGAGTTTATAATGCGCATTATGGTCGTGGACTTGTAGGCTCCAACTACTGCAAGTGCAATGTTCCCAAATTTGCGAGCAGTGCTAATTACGCGTGATTGGCCAGCATGTCGCTTGTGTGGGTCACCCGTATTTTTCCAGTCTTCCAGCTTTCAAAGTGGGCATAGAAATGTGAAGAGTCCTGAAGAAACCCAGCTTAAGGTATTCATGGGAAAGCTGTGTGATCACTGATCAGTTTGCAAGCTTTCCATTTTAGCAGTAGTAGCACCTTCCCCACCTTTACATTACCCATGCAAATGAGAAACTTAATAATTAATATTATGGCTATTATGGACAGTAAACATGTCTCCTGCTCATATTCATTTTCACAGAAAGACTGTCATACTCTCGGTATACCTGAAAATTGTCAAGATGAATCCACAGTTCGAGACGCCTTCATTAAATTGGCCAAACGTTATCACCCAGACTCGGGTTCACCGGAAGCTTGTGCGTCAAAATTTCAAGAGGTATCATACGTCGCCGTTACAATCTCATTATTATGATTACCTAGTAAATAAATTTTTTGTCACATGTATTCCGCATTATTACCATCAAGGTTGATGCAGCGTACAAGAATTTTCTAAAATACTTTGCGGACTTCCGGCACAACCGTCACAAGATTGAGGGCGAGTATGGTCTTTACTACAAACAGAAAAAAGGAAGTCAGCAACACAGTGGAAAAGTTGATGACACCGAAGAAGAGTCTCCAGACATTAAAGTATGAAACTGACTTTTGGATGCAATTTTTGTCATTTTTAGTACATGAAGCAATTTTTTATTTGCAGCATACAGCCCCCCAGCATCGCCAGTATCTTTCCTACGATGGAGTGGGGACAGGTACTCCACGTCAAAGAGAGAAACAGTATCAAAAGTGGAGAGCGATGAAAGCAGTGGATAATGTTTTGGAACATCGAATGGAGCAGGTGGCACGTAATAGTGGACAAGAAGTGTGGGAGCTCGCAAAGGAGCAGAGAGCCGCAAAGAAAATTAAAACTGGGTGTGTATGCAAAGTATTTACAGCGCCTTCATAAGAGTTTGATTGACGCATTGGTTGATTTAAATTAGGATTGGAATCGAACGCCTGGTTGAAGACATGATTCAGGAATCCATGGCTCGTGGAGATTTCGACAATTTGAATGGGAAGGGAAAGCCTTTGAACTCTGCCAATGCGTACAATCCATACATTGATTTCACTACCCACAAATTAAACAAGGTCCTAATAGACAACGGTAACTCACTTCTTCTTTTTCATAAACGAAACCTGGATTTAAATTATTTTCATTTAAGCATCCTAAATTTAAGGTTTTGCTCCGGAGTGGATAATGCTGGAAAAGGAAATCAAGGAAGAATTGAAACGTATCAAAAGTCAATTGAAAAAAATTCGTCATATTTTTAATGAGACTTTAACTCCTGAACAGAGACGTGAATGGGATAATTACGTTGAGTGCCTAAGACCAGACTGTGATAAGCTAAATAAATTGATTTTAAAGTATAACCTGACCGTTCCCAGTCTACATAAGCAAATAATGGGATTTCTCCTGGATAAGGAGGCTGAAAAACTGCTGAAAATGTTTGATCCAGAATTTCATGAAGTGTGCATCAAACGAGCGGAACTGAGGAAAACTGATGGCCAGAACCGAAGTAGAGAAATGCACTCTAGCTCCTCTTCAGATTCGTTTCTCAGCAGTTTAATGTCAATTTTTAAGCTTTAGTCGGATTCGGATTATTTGTAGTACCTGAGTTTTTATGAGAGGAGAAGCGAAAGCAAGCGCTTCGCTAGTCAGTTTTGAGTGCATTTTTGAGTACGATGTGCAATTACAATTGGTTATTTCAACCAAAATTACCAAATAAATCAAACTTTGATTTTTTAAAGTTTTCGTACCCTTTGTTTTATTCATGATTTAACATAATTTTCATGCATCATGTTACATAAATTAGAGTTGGATGACAAAATTCAATTTTTCAGAGCTGTGTAGCTCTACATTATATTGGAGGGGCAACATGAGATACGATTTACTTTCATGAGCTCTTTGCAAAACGTATACATTTTTACTGAAAAAAATAATACTTCAATAACCTGATATTGAATTCAAGCATTTAGTCAACTGCAATCAACAGGTTGACCACTGATTCTAAAACTATGCGAAAAAGTGTCAA
>JAQIXW010001022.1:0-22249 GCA_034700685.1 Willowsia buskii
TCTTTTCTTAAACAATGAAAAAAAGAAGAAGCTTACGTTTGTCGAGAGAATTTATTGTCGGAGTTTTCCACATTACGAGTACCCGGCCCAACAGGCCTTTTCTTCCTCCTAAGCCACCGCTTCGATTTCAAAGATTGTCTGTCAAGAGCATGGATGGATAATGGGAACACTTTCACTGGAAAGCTTTCAGTGAATCTGCGACTGAACGATAATCATCTTGGAAAAATCCTGAGTCTCGGTGAAGTGCAGAATCCACTGCTTGCAGTTAACAAGCGGATGCAAATGGACACCAAGTTCACGGATGCTACTCTAGTTCCCGGAAATGGAGAAGGAATAAAATGTCACAAGATTTTCCTCACTGGTAATTAGTAATTACATTGCTAATATTCTCAAGTAGTTTCAATAATAGTTTTGGTACAAACTACTTACTGTCACGTTATTTTTCTTTCATGATTAGCAAATAGTGACGTCTTTGAGAAAATTTACGACATACCTGACATGTTTTCGAACAGTGTTAATGCTCTTCTGGATTATCTCTACTGCCAGGACACCACCAAGGCCTCAAATTCGGCTTCACTTGCTCTGGAGCTACTCATGAAAGCGGAAGAATATGCAATCGACAGTCTGGAGAAAGAAATGCTGAAGCTTATGCATGCCAAAGGAAATGATTGGTTTCCTGTTAGTGTTGCTTTCCAGCTTTTGCAGTTTGCGAAGAACAAGTTCGAGAATGAAGGGTTACTCACTTATCAGCTTGTTGGACACAAGGCGGCGATGCTACTTAAATCGCAAGCTCCGGCTCATCCAAAAGGATTTTATTTTTTTAACGAACGTAACGTATTTATGTATGATTTCCAAATGAATTTTTCTGCTTGTGTAAAAAAAATATAATCTGATTAATGTTTCTAGAAAATCGAAGAAGGAGATTCAAGAGTGCAAGGAGTTCCAAGGTTTCTTCAAAAATGACAAATCTCAGATGGATCTTTTCACCTACTTTATCTTCTCTGTGTAGATTTATTTCAATTTTGATCCTATTGAATTAATTGTCAATAATTGTTATTAGTTTTATCAGTTCTTTCATAAATCACATGACACATCTGCATCTGTCATAATATTTTGCTGGGAATTCAAAATAATGAAATTGTATTGAGACTGGTGGATATGCACTTCTTACAACTTAATAGGTTGTAAAATGATTTATTGCCTATTTTCCTGAAATAATAAGATATCATGTACAAGGCAATGATTGATCCGTATTTGTAATGGTATGCTAAAGTATCATGTATTTCAATGTTAATAGATACAAACCATGAAATTATATTTTTTGTTATAGCAAATGTTATATTAACAATCATATTTCAAGATTCCAAAGTAGCCAAGTTAAAATTGTAATAATGAATATAATGAAATCAAAATAAGATTGATTTCTAGTTCGGAATATATTAGTGATCGAATTAATAAATAAATTTGAAATAATTTCTAATCAGATTGAGCTATTAAGATTCTTAATCTGTGGATTGAGACAGCCTGTAAAATACTCATTGTTGGGTTAGAAGTTATGGTGATGTGAGGTCTATAATCATGAAAATAAAGGCCACTGTCAAAATACACTTGCATTTGAGAAGTTTAAAACTTTTTGTATTTGATTATACGTACAGTGACGATTTAATTCAGCGTAATTTGAAGTACTTGATAACTAAAATTATACATTATAATATCGCATAGAAGCTTTTGTTCAACTGTACCTTTTAAGGTGAAAGTAAAAGTAACAAATTAAGCATTCTACAAACCACTACAGTTGCTTGAACATCCACTGCTCATAATTAGGACTACCTTAATTTATTCGAACATATAACAAGCCATAAGCCATTGCTTCTTAACCTATCCAGCAATCTCCATTCGTGTTAATAATTACAAAACTACTATTTAATTGTTTTAAATTTTTAGCACTAACTGTATTTAATTAAACAAAATCGCAAAATACACTAACAAACACAATACAAACAAATATACAATATTTGTACATACAAACAAAAGAAAACAAGCTCAATAATTTAATAATAATAATTAAGTAGAGAACATACAGTAGGTGAATAGAGCCATTTGAGATTTGTCATCGTTGAAGAATTCATGGAACGCGTTGGATTCTTCGACCTCCTTCTTCGATTTTCTATCAACAAAATTAAAAATTAACTACCTATGTAACATCTCTATAATCTCACCAAGAAATATAATGACAGCTACATGATAACAAATCTAACTTACGATTTCAATACCATCACCGCCTTCTGCATTGCAAACTGATATATGATTAGACCTTCATTTTCGAACTTCTTCCTTGAAAATTCGAAAAGCTTGAGAGCCACGCCCACAGAAAACCAATCATTTTCTTTGGCATGCATAAGTTGTAGCATGGCTTTCTCCAGACTTTCGATAGAATATTCGTCTGCCTTCATGAGTAGTTCCAGAGCAACAGACGGCGACTTCGAAGCCTTGGTGGTGTCCTGACAGTAGAGGTAATCCAGAAGAGCTTGAGCAGCTTTGGAGGTCATGTCAGGAATGTTGACGGTCCCGGTGACTCCCTCTTTCATCTTGCTTTCGAACATCTTCCTGAAGTAGTCACTGCTCGCTGTTAATTGAAACAAAAAAGATCCTGACAGTAAAGTTCTGAATAAAAAATGACTTAAATTGCTTGCAAATGTTAGCAAGGTTACATACCAATCAGGACAATCTTGTGACACTTAATCCCTTTCCCTTTTTTGGGAACCAGAGTGGCGTCCGTGAAGTTGGTGTCCATCTGCATCCGCTTGTTAACTGCAACAAGTGGATTCTGCGCCTCACAAAAACGGAGCATTTGTCCAGCATTTATCTCCTCCACCTTCAGATTCACTGACAGCTTTCCTGTGAAGTTGTTCCAATCATCCATCCATATTTCTGATAATGAATCCGTAAAATCGAAGCGTTTACCGAAGAGCAAGAAAGTGCCCGTTGGGCCGGATATCATGACCGGCCAATCATCATAATCTTGCTTGAACATTTGAACTTCTAAATAAAAACACGAACACTTAATTAAATTCCATCGGATGTCAGAATCACAATAAAAGGGAAGGAAAATCAATAATTGAATGTTTTGCTTACTTTTCTCATTCACATTTGTTTTAACATTTCCATCGGATGTTCCCAATTCGAACTGGATGTCCACAAGAAGCTGTCCTCCCGAAGCCTTTTTCAGTTGCTCGTAACAATCCACATTGGATTTGGTGGTCCAGACGCTTACACAACCTCGGGTGGTAGGGTTGTACTTATTTATTTGCACTGTGACGGATTTGCCCCTGCGTGGTGAAGGAATAATAGTTAGTTGATTGATAGCTAATATTTATTATACTATAACATTAAAATAAGCAAAAAAAAAAAACATGACATGACGGTTGATTTTTTAAATTCTAGTAAACGCTAAACTTACAAATCACCATTTAACTGCCGTGGAGTTCCTAGAGAATGATCGCTACTGTCACTCCTTCCCTCACAGACTTTCATTCCAATTCCAAGGTTCGGAAACTTTTCCAAACTGGCGGGCGCCTTTCGAACAAAATCATATCCCTCCGGTTCCCCTTGAGAAAAGATTAAACTCTGTGCGAAAATTAAAGGAAACTCCATCTCGATGAACTTATCTATCAATCACAATAAAATACGGGTTTGGGAGACTTTCGAAGAGGATTTATCAGTTGTCAGTAGGGATATTATTTGCCGTTGGTTGAAAACCAAGCAAAACTTTTAAAAATAAACAATAATTTGGGATTTTATTAGTAGTGCTAATCTTCTCTTTCAGTTTTTAATGAATCTACGAAGCTAATTTAATAGTGTTAATTGATAACCTACAACCTTATCATTCGACAAAAATTATTCTCGACTCACGCTCACAACCAACACCAGCTACTGGATGACATGTGCTCACACATGTCTCTGTTCTGTTCTGCTGAAGTAAAGAAATATTGTTGGTTTGCCAGCTTACGACAGAGATCAAATTTTGGATTACCGCCCATGGGAAATATTTTTCTTCGTTTGCCCCGGGATTCTGGTAAATTTGAGAGAGATCTGGATTGGATCAAATCAATCGGTTAGTGTCTTATAATTTTTCTTGATAAATCACGACTGTTCAGTGAGTATTTTTTGTGGCTTTGTGATTCAAGCATTTTAAACAGTGGGAATCATGCAAAAGTTATGGAAGAATTAAATTAAGGAATTAAGGAATGCTCTGTTATTTTAAATAATGAAGTCATATTTTGTAAATGAAATTACGAACTTTTTTTGGAATTAATAATTGTGTACTTTAGAAATCTTAAAGTGGTTTTGGAATTGTTTTGAAATGAAATAATAGCTGATTCGTATTTATGATTGTCTCCAATTACCCATGTATGTATTTACATTAGTGTTAAGAACTGCGAATAATTAGATTATATTACTATGCATTTCACCAAAGCGAAACAATGATATTTCCTTATTTTTCTTGTTCGAATAATGACATGGTGCATTTATAAAATGATTTTGAAGTTTCTTGACAGTTACGACAACAGGAACTGGAGTGATAACTTTTTCATGAAATTATTATTAATATTATATTTAAATAGCTTTAAATATTCGGACAAATGTCTAGTAGAAATTCCAAAGCCTGCCAGATCTGAGTCAGAACTTAATATTTGGTTGGTTAGCTATCACCGATTATCTATGGGAAGCTGTTACAATCCAAATTTCATAATTTTCCTTAAAAACATCCTGCGATTATGAACCTAAAAGCTTTCCTCCAAGATATATACTCTCACCTAGCATAATGTTTCTAATGGAATTTACCAGTACATCAATGACTAGACAAGTAGCCTTGGCAAGCATTGGATATATTCCAGAGTTCCCATTTTCGAAGATCATTCACGGATTGATACATCAAATTTATTTGAAATGAACATCTCTACGTTCCATCGCCGATATTTACAAGTTATGGCGCAAAGTTTCACAAAACATGTTTCCAAATGCCTTGCGAAAAACAGATGGAAAGAATGCACACACGCACTATACGATCTTTGGTGCACGAACATCTAAAACTAAAAACCGAGAGGTTAATGACGAGCCTAAGTATAAGCACTGTATTATCAGTTGTCTGTTAAGATTTAATTTGTAGCTAACTAGTGTAGAATTTGTAAAAAGTGAGTTTACAGATATGGAATTCCAGCTAGGCGTATCGTTTCCGTTAACTAATATTATTGCTCAAATTGGACATAGATATATGATTGCTGTTGATGTTGACACAAGCGAGGTTAACGCGTTTCTGGCTGGTGACCTGATCAATCCTGTAGAATGGCAAATGTGGGTATTGAAAATTGTGTCAGGATTTGCTGTTAGTATTTATGTTTATTTAAGTTCAACAAGAGAATTTTGTATTTCCTTTTACGTGTTGCTTGAGCAAGGCTACGATACCACTTTATGGAAGTATAGGGGTCATCCAATATTTATTTTGTGGGTTTGTGCATCTATCATGTTCAGAAATGCGTACACATCAACAATGTATTCACATCTTGTAGAAACAGATGACCCAGAAATTCCTAAAGATTTCAAAGAGTTGCTCAAACAAACAACGTCTCATATAATTGGCGCAAGGAATATGCTGGAGTACTTTATAGATTATTTGAGGTCGTCGGTTAGTGTTAATAGCTCTTTACACTTAAAAGATATATTCGAAAGGCAAGTGTGTGCCATAAGTTTATTTGAAATGTATTCGGGTCTACCGATTTATAACCCGGAATTTATTCAGAAATTGAGGCAATTAGAAATAACACAATCTTAAAAGCCTACTGTACAAAGTTTAGAAATGTAACTACAATGGCTTTACCAAATTTTACGCTAGTATTGAGAAACACGATGGAGAACATAACTTTAACGAAATATGGCTTAGTTGATAGGTACCCATTGAAACTAGAAGCGGAGAATCCCAGTTTTTTAAGTATGTTTGAAACAGTTGCGTATGGGAGAAATAAATTATTTTGGAATCACGACAGTCCAGTAATTACATTTTGTTCAGGATCTGTTGCACTTAACGATTTAAGAAATAGAATAATCAACTAACTTCGGGGAATTATTTTGCAAGCTGGATAGGAAAACTTGTGCATTGAAAACGTTGTTGTGGAAAGAACTGCAAGGTTATTGTGGGACAAGAAGGGAGATATATTGAATGGACTGGAGCAGTGGAATTTTTTCAGCTTTTCTAGGCAAATGGTTAATGATTTTAGTCAAGTTATGGACTAGCGAAACAATTGTACAATAAAGAAGGTGATAGCGTTACGGTTGGAACAATAACAATTGTGTTTATCTTCTACTTTTCGTTACTATTATGTAGTATGGTCATTCTGCTACTTGAAGTTGGGTATAATATATTGTGTTTGTAAACCCTATACAATATCTTTATTATGTGGTACATAAGCTCTTGCAGGCTTGAAATAGTTTAAGAGAATTGATGCTTTGATATGTTCGTAAAAAACGTAAAAAATATTGCAGCAATAGCAGACTTTAATGCAACATACTTGTATTATTTATCCTTGCAATTTACTACTAGATATATATAAACACTGATTTAATTACGAGCTTAAAGTAACATATTTTGTTTTCCTTAATTACTTTTAAATTTAAAATTAACATCGTTTAATATTATTATTATTAAAATACTGTAACTTCTAAATAGTTTCTGATCGTAATTCCAAAACTGTACAAATGTGGTTTTGGTTTGATCTTACTCATAAATTTTAATCTTTATTAATAAAATGCATAAATACTTTCATCTAGTTGAATGAAATATATTAAATTAAATTAAATATCTTATAATTTTTCGTTCGTACATTCTAGAAACAAAAGGCTTTCCCAATACAATGTGTATTGATAAAACGTTTAATCCCCACATTAGGGGCTATCCATAAATGATGTCGCGCAATACTTTTTCCATACCCACCCCATTCGGGATTTTTCTCATAAACGAATGTATTGCGTGCCACGCTACTGCCCACCCATATTTGTAATATCATTTATGGGTAGAGCCCTAAATTTTATAAGGTTATTCAGTTCTTGTTGTCAAAAGCAGCTGTAAAGTACAAGTATTAACAAAGTCTACCCATTTTACTGATGTATTTGGCTCAATGAAGTTTATGGATCCGAACCTAACCTTTAACGTGCCACAGCTACTGTAAAATCGTTTCCTCCATCTAAAGTGAAAACGACTTGAGCTCATAGCAAACAATTGCTGATTTTTTTCTTTTAGGAGCTTATCGAATGTTGAGAATATTTGCCCCAAGAATCCCAACATTGTAAAAAATATCAATAAAGTGTTCATTAGGAACATTCCAAATATCACAATGTATACCATATTGTCATCCGTTCTTGCAGTTTTTAAAAAAACTGCCACACTTGTAGATTGAAATGCTGCAACCGCAAAGGTAATTATAGTCATGATTTCTTTCCGTTGTAGTTCGTTCATTAGAATTGTTAGTACTTCAATTGTCCGATATAATCTGGCTTCTTGATTTAGAGACATGGTTCCATTTTTGGACTCCTCGTGATATCTAATTTTATAAATATTGAAAATTAAATATTTGATAAACATAATATAAGTTTTTTTCGTTAAAAGGTTTATGAAATTACATTTTCGAATTTTCCTGCAATGTAACAGATCCAAGTATTACAATTCCGGACATCACGATTGGTGCTGCGTGATCTCGAAAATATGATATTATGAGATTGAGCATAAATATTGGAAACTTCCAAAAATTATAAACATCCAACTAGTCAAGCCATAAGCAGCCACAGAATTACTATAACATGTGCATTGTACTAACAACTTATATCCAAGAATAGATGGACTGCATGGGTTATTCCAATAAAATCCAAATATGATCACAAATGAAGACCATGGTGTCATCACAAATATTCCATTCCATAGGCCATTAAAATATTTAGGATTGTACACAAAGACATCTTTCGTTTCCTAGAACTCTTCCTAGTAATCAATGTGGGATAGTTGAGAAGTCCATTTATGTACATGCAAATAGTAACAGCGTCCCTTCGACAAACCTTGAGCAAACCATTGGTGGAAATCAAATTACATAGACGAACTGCATATACGCACTTGTTCAAAAGACTGAATTCATTTTTTGTAGTAAATTGGAATCCTTGGATAAGCAGAAAAACTATTAATATTCCTCGTAGTCTTATCCGTTTTGCTAGTTGACAGTTTCGTGCCAGGTCGTCAGGAAATAACTTTAAGCATGATTTATTGGAGTCCCAATAAAATATCACACTTTTTAAAATACCAGCCATGGTGCACATTAGCGAAAAGAATTTTAAGTGCTTATGAAGCATGTTGTTTGTGATTCTGATTAAAATGCTTGAAAATATTCTACTTGTTTTTATTGTGATGAGATTTTTCAGCAGACCAGTGGGCTTTTTTTCGTAAAATGCAAAATCATAAGTAAAAAGTTTACTTTTAATATTTGTATATATATATATGACAAAGTATTATCAAGTATGTTTTCTCAACTCCTCATCTGTTTATTTAATTAACAGTTATCTGTTTTTGGATTTTACAAACTTGTTCCAGTCCCGGGGTAATTACAAATGTTGTAAAGTGGAAAGAAATCAATATGATCAAAGACATGATGGAATAAATAGCCTTATTTACAAAAAGAAGGTAAAAGCATACTATGTAACATACAGTGGGCATATTTAATGAGCACGTGCATGTTAAACTTGTCATATTTATTTACTTCTATCAACAGAAATTGTATTGATACTATCAGTTAAGATTAAACCTGCTAAGATAAAAGCGCTTCAGTACATCTCTAATTTAGACAAAAACATCATCATTAATTTTGAACAATTTCTATTATATGTTAGACATATTGAGTTGACGTAATAGAGGTGAATTTTTGTGTAAGTTGGTTTAAGAAACAGAAACACGAAAACCCGAAATCGTAATTAATATATCATAATAATCATGTTTAAAAAAGAAAAATTTCATAATTTTAACTTTATTAAGAGAATAAGAATTCGGAATTATACATTTAAAGTTAGTGTGTATGGAACCAAATTCCAAGGAAGCTTAGAAAAGATGAAACATGAGACTAGGAGAATTGAGCTCAAAAGACAACATTCCAAACAAGCCATTACTGCAAAGCTGAGAAATATTTTGGACTTCCGGTTGGTTTGCAAGAATTCTTTTTCCGGAGTAAAATTTTTTCTTGCGTACACTTATTTCGACTATTTATATTGTAATATATGTTTATTCTTACGTTTTTGATCGCTTAGAATTTATCTTCTTTCGAATTCCAACATTTGATTGTGCAGTGCCACCACTTCCTGTCCATGCCTTAAATGAATTGTGTAGAAAAGTATGGAATTTTCCAAGGCCAGGAATGATAGAAAGACCTTGATTACAATTGTTGCAAAAACAATCAGAGAAAAGAATATGGACTCTGTATGCAATATGTTTGGTGCCCTCAAGGAGTTGAGAATTGCTGCTGAGGACTGAATTAGTGAGTCTTGTTAAATGAATTGCGATATTTATAATGAAAATGGCTTGTGCCGGATGTGTAAAGTTCGAAAGAAATAGAAAGTGTGGATGGTGCTGTTGGTGCCTTGTGAAAATGAGAGTATAAGCCACTGCCAATATACACTTTGTCGAAATCTGCATTTTAGTGGTTTCCAAAATTTCTATGATTGAAGATACAGATCCGACTAGGCTTAGCGTTCTTTCATCAAAATGCGAAATCTACTGGTAAAAATAAGTTTTTTTGGTTGCACGTCAACTGTCCTCTGCTCGCAATTATTTCTAAACACTCTTTCCGTATACAAGGTCGACACATAGGAGTTGAATAAAAAATTTGTCTGTTAAACGTAATGTTAATGAAAAATGTGAAATTATTCAACTAGAAATGTTGAAAAGAAAATAACTACGTTTATTATTAAACAAGCGGAGAGTAATGTACCTTAAACATCTGTAATTATTTTTTTGTATTCCTTAGGAAAAGGAAATTACATTATGTGTTTGTGAAAATCTCAATTAATTATGAATACGATATTCTAAAGGATGGTTCCTACCCAAATAATTTGTTTTATTATGAGTGTATAATAACAGATCTTATAGAAGAATGAATAATATATAATGGGGAAACAGATGTTATGACTATCATACATATTAAACTAATTATATGTATTTTAGGATCCGGTCTCCTGTCTCCTTGTTTTTTTACGCGTGAACGTATATTTGTGGTTTGCATAGAGTTCCTATTATTAAAAGTTTTATAAATTTATTATAAGAATACCAACTAGATTTACCTCACTAGTATACTCAAGCTTTTTTGTACGATATGTACAAATCGGCAAAAAATTACTTTAAAAAGGAACCCTCAACGCAGATTTCACAAATTCGCCCAATACAACATGCAACATGTATTCATAAAATGTTTAATGCCTACATTAGTTCTAAAAAAATTAAAGTTATTCAATTCATGTTGTCAAAAGCAGCTGTAAAGTACATGTATTTACAAAGTCCACCCATTTTACTGACGTCAGTGGCTCAATGAAGTTGATAGATCCAAACCTAACTTTTAATGTACTACAGCTTTTATAAAAGCGTTTTCTCCATCTAAAGTCAAATCGACTAGAGCTACTAGCAAACAATTGCTGATTTTTTTCTTTTAGGAGCTTATCAGACGTTGAGAATATTTGCCCCAAGAATCCCAACATGGCAAAGAATACCAGTAAAGTGTTCATTAAGAACATTCCAACTACCACAAGATAGACCATATTATCTTCCGTTCTTGGAGTTCTCAGTAGAATTGCCTTACTTGTAGATTGAAATGCTGCAACCGCAAAGGTAAATATAGTCATAAGTTCTTTCTGTTGTATTTCGTTCATTAGGATTGCTAGTACTTCAATTTTCCGATATAATCTGGCTTCTTGATTTAAGGACATGGTTCCATTTTTGGACTCCTCTTGATATCTAATGTTAAATTTTAACAAAAATTTTATTTAAAGAAATATATGATACGCATATTTTTATGTTGAAATTTTAATGAAAGTTGGAAATATTTAACGCAATACATTTTCAAATTGTCCCGCAAAGTAACGGATCCAAATATTACAATTCCAGACATGACAAGTGGTCCCATGTGATCTCCAAAGTTTGAAATTATAAGATTGAACACAAATATTGGAAACTTCCAAAAAATTATAAATATCCAACCAGTCAAGCCCATAGCAGCCACGGAATTTCTATAAGATGTGCATTGTATTAAAAGTTGATATCCGAGAATAGATGGACTGCATGGGCTATTCCAGTGAAATCCAAATATTATAGCAAAGGAAAACGTTATTGTCATCCCAAATATTCCATAGCCCATCAAAATGTTTAGGTTTGAAATCAAAGAAACTTCTCGTTTCCTAGTAATCTTTCTATTAACCAGCCTGGGATGGTTGAGAAGACCATTTATGTACATACAAATAATAACAGCGTCCCGTCGACAAACTTTGAGCAAACTATTGGTACAAATCAAATTACATAGACGAACTGCATATACGC
Organism: Willowsia buskii; assembly: GCA_034700685.1. Lineage (NCBI taxonomy): Eukaryota > Metazoa > Arthropoda > Collembola > Entomobryomorpha > Entomobryidae > Willowsia > Willowsia buskii. The sequence goes on from JAQIXW010001022.1 coordinate 11,612, forward strand.
ACTTGTTCAAAAGACTGAATTCATTTTGTGTAATAAATTGCAATCCTTGGATAAGCAGAAAGACTATTAATATTCCTCGTAGTCTTATCCGTTTTGCTAGTTGACAGTTTCGTGCTTGGTAGTCAGGAAATAATTTTAAGCATGATTTATTGGAGTCCCAATAAAATATCACACTTTTTAAAATACCAGCTATGGTACACGTTAGCGAAAAGAATTTTAAGTGTTTGTGAAGCATGATTTTTAGGATTTTTTAAAAGTTACTTGAAATATTTGGTTTATTACTTTGATTGTGGTAGGGTGTTGTATTTCTGTAGACTACTGGCAATCTTAGGGCTAGACAACTTATTATGTCCTGTTTCATTTGTAAAATGAAAAATCATAAGTTGTGAAGAAAATTCGATATGCTTGAATTATTTGTAATAACAAAGTATTAGCAATTGTGTGTTTCCTTAACTCTTATGATTATAGGTAGCTATGATGTTACCCAATACCATCTAAAAAAGGTTATATCAGATCATTAAAATAAGAGAAGTGTGTTTAAGAAATATTTTTCAAGCTTCCATAATCCTTTTCAGTTTACATTTCCTGATCAAAGATATCATGGAATAATTTTACTTACAAACGAAGGTAAAAGCAGACTACGTAACATACACAGAGCATATTAAATGAGAGCGTGCATTATAAACCTGTAATTTTTTTTCTACCAACAGAATTTGCTTATGTAAATGTAGATATAACCTATTAAGTAAATATAAGATACAGCAGTATAGTAGGAAGCATTAATCGAGCCTGTGATCAGGAAACATATTATGATGAAACAAATTAACTTTAGTTTATTTTAGAAGCGAATATTCATAATTCCTGATAGTCTAATTGATAGGCAAATATTGAGAGTTGGTTAGATAAACAGTAAATTCACAGCAAAATATTTTACCCGATTTCGGTCACACGGAAATATCCATCAGTAATTGCTTGAAGCTAGTGCAGGAGCCTATCGCAAATGGAAGGATTGAAATCAACTCTACCAATAAACACTGGCATAATGTCTTGTATTTATTTTAATGATGTTTTGACAAAACGAAATTTGGTTTGGGGTGTAAAAATGACCTCAAAATAAATATGCTTGGTTTAAAATCCGAAATAGCAATCAATACATCATAAAATCAATTAAAAAAATATCATATTTTTGACTTTACTAAGAGGATACGAAATACGAATTATACATTTAAAGTTTTTATCTGTAATACTCACAAGTATTTAGATAGTAAAATAGAAATAATTTACATATTCTATCATACTTATAATTATTGTGCAGTTTTTATCATCTTCACCATGCTAATCTTTTCCGTCTTTTCCTTCTTCTGATTTATCTTTATCCTTATCCGACTTGTCTTTGTCCTCTTTGTCCTTCTTATGCTTATGGTGCTTTCTTCCCATACGGTTACTGCCACAGTCAAGGCATCCTTGTCCCAATTCACGTTCGCCACGATCTACGGTTTCTGCAATTTCAGGACCTACAGATCGACCATCAGTCAGGTTGGCTAGCAGAATAATGGCTAGCCCGACCAAGAGAAGAAAACGTTTTACTTCCATTGCTGTTTCTTTGATATGGAGTTGTTGAAGGAGCGGGTCAAAGTTGATTGATGATATTTCTCAGAAAAATCATTGCTTTTATATACCATGAAACACTGCTATCGGATATCAATAAGTAGTCCTTACATATTTACAGCTCTCTTATAAAAATTGAAACTTTTAGAACTTTTAGTATAGCAAAAAGCGAGAGACAAATCGTGAAAACTAATGCGTTTACAGGTACATAACCAGATTACAGTTTTAGCAAAGCTGCCGACAAGTATTATGCTGTGTCATTGAATTCCATAAGTTTAAGTTTGCCTAGATAATATAATTAGTTTAAAAAATTAGATCACATGCTTCTCAACACATTCTACATACATGACATGGTGTAAATGCAAATAGATGTAGCAAGTTAAATCGTGGAAATAGCTATTTATTGATAAGATAAATTGAGGAAAAACTAATTAGCTCATTAGTCATACGTGCGTCATAAACCTGAGTTTTAAGATAAAGAATTTATTTATTTATAGCTTACCACTAAATCATGTACACTTTTTGTTTATCGTTTACATGCACAAGTTTTATTTACAATGGAAAAAAATGTTTCCGATATTAGCTATGATGATAAATATAAGAAATTCCTTACTCAAAAAGCTTGCAACTAGTGTGTTTTTTGTCTTATTCCGACATTGAATAAACAATTGGCAGAACGAAACCAATTTATATATATTTTGCACATGAGATCTCTATATGAGAAGCAGAGTAACAGTATTGTCAACTAAAAATTGCAAAATGTCGAGAATCATTAATGAATGAAAATAGCTTGTCTCGAAGAAATATATTTTTAATGCTTGCAAGCACTTTAAGTCCCGTTCCACCAGCTTGTGCGAAAACTGGTTTCCCCTAACTTGTCGTCGAAATTCTAACTTTGAGGATCTCAAAATTTCACTGCTTATAGTATACGCATCAGCAAAAATTCTGTGTCCCACAACAATAAAAACTGAAGCGACAATTACTGTACTGAATAGCGTCATAATTAATAAATAGTTGACATCTTCCTGGCTACTCATTGTCATCAAAGCATATAAACTAACAGTCATCCCACTTGCACTGCAAATAGTTGATCTAGGCATAGCGATTCTTTTGTGCGTTTCATTGTACTCTTTGCAAAGTAGCCTGATTTCACTGTAGCAACTTTTAAATGAAGAAATGGAAAATCTTCCCGTCTCCTACTTTACTCTGCAAAGTGATGAGTCAAAAATAGAAAAAGAAATTTGGCAGAAGGAGGTTGATTCATTGATTGCTCAAATTTTGCAAGAGGCAAATAGATGGTTAATGCAGTGATGTAGTTTAAGATGAAAATGATTAGCCTTTCAATGAAGAGAATTGTACATGCAGTTGGATTTCTCCGCTCGGGAATATTTTGTATGGAACCAAATTCCAAGGTAGTCCAGGAAAGATAAAGCATGAGATTGGGAGAATTAAGCTCAAAAGACAGCATTTAAACAAGCCATTGCGAGGAAGCAGAGAAATATTTTGGACTTACGGATGGCTTGCGGGAATTCTTTTTCTAGAATACATGTTTTTACAACCTTATTTAGAGTAAATGAATTTTAATTAAAATGTTCTTTAAATTTTTTACCTTCTTTATCGTTTAGAATATGTCTTCTTTCGAATTCCAACATTTGATTTTGCATTTCCACCAAATCTTGTCCATATCTTTTGTGAAGAATGAAACCAAAGAAAAGAATGGAATTTCCTATGCCGAGGAATGATATGAAGAGTTTGATCGCAATTGCTACAAAGATAATTGGAGAAGAAAATATGGACTCGGTTTGCATACAGTTTGCTGCCCTTACAGAGTTGAGAATTGCTTTGAAGAATGGAATCAAAGAGGCAAAAATCCATGTCTTCTTGAATGGTTTGCGATATTTATAGTGATAATCGCTTGTGGTTGATCTGTGAAGCTCGTACGGAACAGAAAGTGCGGATGGTGCTATGCGTTTTGTAAAAATTTGGGCATAAGCCACTGCCAATATACCCTGCCAATATATATTGTATTTAAAAGCAGCCTATATATTCATGCACAAATGTATTTGCCAATTTTCCTACTTTTCTCATCGCTGCTTCCTCGATTGATTGTAATTTTGGTATATATGTCTTTGAAAGCCGTGGCAAGTTTTCTTTTGTATAACGAAAAGAAAAAATTACAAGTTAGCTAACGTTTCAATAAGTTTTTTATGAAGATGGTGTCGTAAAGCCTTTTCTCAAGAGTAGCCTTAACTCGCGAGTTTTCTATGCGATAAGCGTCCTTAGTTAAAATATTCCTAAATGTATTGCGCAATAGCAAATCGCATTAAAAGTGATATTTTGTACAAAAGCATTTGAAAATGTTGTTGCTGTCTATTGTTCTGTCTAAAATTTATTTCAATTATACAGCATAGAAAACAATTGAAATAACCTGGTCAATTTATTTTTTAATATACAATGAACTTACAATTAGACACATTACTTCACAATATTAATCCGTAAAATTCCATATGAAATTTTATAACAAAATCAACAAAGCTTTACGTATTCATTCCATCATTGACTCTGTATTCATTTTTGTGTTAACTACAAGCAATACAGTTCTCTGAATCACAAATCGAATAAACGCAGGCACTCTACCTCTGTCCATTTTGTGAAATTCGCCAACACTCAAAACCATTGGCTGATAACTACTCAGAAGTTTTCGAGACCAACGTGTGCTCTTCCATATTCTTAAGTCATTTAAAATTCCTTTGGAATGAATGATTGTCTGACTTCCCATATGCATGCTGAAACAGCAAACTATACATGTGACGATAGCAAATGTGATTGAACAAACTTGAAACATCGTATCCAGCCTATTTTCATAAGCTATTAAAGGATAAAGTGCTGCGATGGTTATGAAAGCTCCAACGAAATGCATCAAAGGCCACAAATATATTTGGAAACACTGATTACTTAGAATTATCAATATTTGGATCTGCCTATACAGGAGCGACATGTCATGTAATAAAATTTCGTTAGTTTTAAAAAGCGGTATATCCTTTGTAAGAGATCTGTTATCGAAAATAATAAAACAAACTTAAGAAAATACTTTAAAAATCACGATATAATTTTGAACAGATAACTGGTTTACCTTAGCTTTTTTAAATTGAACCGAATTTCATTTAAAACAACAAATGCAGCCGTTGTCACAGCAGAATCTACTAGTCCCATAGGAACCATAGCAACAAATTCGTAAATTATAGCACAAACTGATGGCATTTGGATTACACCGAAACTGAACGTGTACAGTTTTACTTGGAAAGATGGACATAAGATAAATATTATTGGTGTAATGATACCAAACATGAAAAACACACTTAACGGAGCACTAGCTAGCACAAGTTCAAAAACTTTATCACTGAAGTCCAGTCTCCTTGGTTGAATAGATGAATCAGACACAGAATTCGGAATAAAACCTTTCGGATATTTTAAAAGATAATTTAGCAAAACGCATAACTCGAATGAGTTCTTATGGAATAGAAAACAAGATGTTGCCGATGCAAATTTGGAAACTAACTGAAACGACTTTAAAGAAATCAGGATGAAATTCTGGTTTCCTTTTTCACTCAGGCTGAGGCATATTTCTGTTAAGGTAATATACATCGACAAAATCCAAAACATTGTCCAAAATATTTGAACATTTTGCTTTCGTTTGGAATTCATTTCGAAGTGACGACAAATGTTTCTGCGTGAAAAGTGCACATGCAATGGAATCAGTAGAAAAACTTGTGTTCCAAGAAATATATTGAGTTTTAAAATATCAACAACTGCCAATGTCAGCATTATGATCTGGTCCGTGAAATAGGTGCAGACACTTTCAAATAGGACAAACGTGAAATATTTGTTTTCACTTTGTATTTCAAATAATCGTCTGTTTATCGTTAGTAGAATAAATAAATTTTATGGCAACTTTCCATTTATTGTATTTCTCATGAAAGATAATAAAAGACTGTTCAGTGTTTGGGGATTGCTTGAAGCTAAAAACATGGAATTTGTTTTGCTACTACTCCCACTTTTAGTAAATTTACATTATTATTATTTCAATATTTTCTTCCTTTGTCAAATGTCAACTTGACATTTAGCCCCTAATTAAGTCAAGTATGGCGTGTCACTACTTAATTGCAATGGCTAAGAAATTAATAGGTCCAACAATTCCGCGTATTGTCAAAATCTACTTTTGACTTTGATAGGAAAAGTGTCATGGCAAATGTCTAGAGTTTGTGGCTCTTTACGTCTAGACACAGATATGTTTACACGTGTGGTTTTTTATACCAAATCGATTTAGTTCATTTGGTGCTTGTAAATCTTTTTTGGTAAACTATTTTAAATGCTGGTTATCTTATTTTGAATTTTTTAAATGCTGATCGCTGTCGTCTGTAAAGCTAATTCCTGATGAGGCTTGAATAGTTTAAAAAGTTTTTTTTACATTAGGAATAGGAATTTATGATTATTAATGTATGTCATAATGTTCATTTACGTTTTGAAATGTTCAAAATGCCGGCACCAACTCTTTCTGGTGTGGAATAACACCAAACACCATGATTTTGATGTCGAAATTCCTAAAATTTGTGCTAATTCATAAACTAAAAATGAACATACCAAGCCTAACGTTTTTCAATTATATTTTGCGGGATATTTTGTCTATTCTTTTCTGTCTAGAAAAGCAGTAACGTAACTGTATTTTCCACAGAAAACTGTACTATAGCCAGAATCATTGAGCTATCAAAATAGCTAGTATCAAAGAATTGAATCTTTAAAGGAATCAAGCAAAGCTAGCTGGTGAACAAGTTTAGCTGAATACCTCTTTCTATCCCCAATCTGACGTCCAAGGTTCACTTGAAACGATCTCAAAATTTCGCTGCTCAGAGTAAACGTATCTGGTATGTCAGATACCAGAAAAACATTGATTTCCTACGAATGCAGTCAAATCTAGCAATTTGTTTTAGCTTTTTAATTAGTATGTTGTTAAGATTTTGCGAACATTGCTTGCCCCATTCAATGTCGGTCCTACTATTTGGCCTAACTTGAAATATTTCCAGGAATGTATTTGATTGCTAACGTATGTAGAAAACTTTTAGTTTCGATACATGCAGCATTCTTTTTAAGTTATTAGTAATTATAAATATTACGACAAACTCAACCTTAATTTAGTTTAAAAATAGTTTTCATAACACATCAAACATGCATAAATAACACCTAATTATTCCGAAGCTCTATTATCCCCTTAGATAATAACTAACTCTTTGTTTACCTAAATTGAATATTCGTGTCCAAAGAAACAAACAAAATTCGGAACTATAATTTTCCACATGTATATTTTGAATCATTTTAGAGAAATATTTTGTATCTTTTGAATTATCTGAAGCAATTTAAATAGTGTTTAAATTTAATTTACCAAATTGCGCAATCAGTTCAAGACGCAGGTAAAGGGCTGGCACAAAAATCATGTAAATTCAGCAAGTTTTGATTATTCGGTTTCCGGCTTTTGCGGTAATACCACTTTCATCCAAGCAACTCGATATATATGTGGTGATAATGTATAAATAAAAGATATTTTGTAATAACAAAATTTGTTTGAGCTTTGACGAGAAAAAGGTTGACATTAAGACGAGAAGACATGTCACAAATTTTAATTTAACGTCAATTGACACAATTATCATTATATCACTTTTCCGATATGATCACCTAGCAACCCAGTTCGTAAACAACCCTTGAGTAAACAAGTTCAAATCTATTTTGAAGGCATCAAAATGATTACTTTTCATAACTTCTTATCAATATTTATAAAATGCAACAATCTTTCGGCAGCTACGGGTGGAAAGTTTATTGAATATAATCATGAAGCACAAAGTTTCATGGTTTACAAGCCCCGCTTTTTAAAGAAGCGATATTTGCCTCAATTATCTTTCTACCTGATCGTCATTGGGGTGATTTTGCTCCGTATAATATTGTCATTTGCTTCTAAAACCTCTTCAGTTTTCATGGAGGCGAACTTCCTCATCATACTTTTGGGAATGGTTTCAGGAGTCACTGAATGGTATAGGTTTCGTGGAAAATATCCAGATGAATTTGCAACATTTCTTAATGAGCTTATGCGTCTTGAGCGACGATCTACTAAAGGTATTTATGTTTTAAGCATAAGCATAATTTTAAGTATATTTTAAACAAATAAGTTACAAGCCAAATTTTATGTTTTTAGGTATCGAAGTTCCTAAGGCCAACAAAAAGATTCAGTTGACAAAATTGTTTCTACGGGTGACCTATATCGTAATGTGCAACGTTCCGTATGTGGTCTCTGTTGCTGCGGCTATTATTCCAAACCAACCAACCAATGTAGTAAAAATATTGATCGGTGGCTGTTTAACTAAACCGGATAATAACATATTTCTGCTAGTAATTAAGCGAATACTTTTCTTTTTTTCAAACTACATATTCTTGAGAACTGTAACAAATCAGGGATTATGCGTCATGAATGAAATGCTGATTGGGCCACTGTCTCTTCAGTTCTCTAACGCAGCCATAGAAAGGTAGGTGAAAAATCATTTCAAATTGAAAAGAACTTTTTTATTAAATTTGTGATATTTGTTTGCTAAACAGAAGATTGGAAGCGGTTGCTAAAAGATCTAAAGGAACAAATGTCACCAAAAAATTAGTAGATATTATCAATACATATCGCAGTTTGCAAATGATTGTTGAACTGTGCAACTACAACTTCCAAACACTCTCATTCTTCACTATTGTGAATATAGGCTTGATTGAAGTTTGCTCCGCTATAAACCTTGTGGTAATTTCGTCATCGAAAACAGAGGTGTCACTGGCTGCTCAACTCTTTCTTGGTACATTTGTAATTGAAGCGGTTGGAGTCATTATAGTTATGTATGGATTTTCAGGAGATCTACATGAAGATTCTGTAAAATCTGCGAAACGGAATAAAGTCATAAGCAGAGAGTTAGCGGGGAATCACCGTCCTTATATGGAAAGATATTTTAAGTCGTTGCCGTTGCTGAAAATACGGTTTGGTTTGTCAAACTTTATTGATAAGAAGACGCCACTGGTGTTTCAGTCGTTTTGTGTGCATAGAATTATAGATTCGTTGCTTGTATGGAAAAGAAATAGATAAACTTGTAGATTTTGTTAAACAAAGATATAATAGAACTTTTTTGTATTAACTGTTGAAACTATATAAAATTAAGGTAAATTAGTGTATAATTAAGAAAAAAATTATCCAACAAAAAACATCACAAAACATCAAATATCGGCGTCTAACATGGTCGACAGTAATCATGGATCGTCTTTCATGATTACCGTCGACCAATATCATTACGGTTATCCCCAAGCGGCGTCGTTATCCCGTTTCTACAGCGGTTTATTTAAAATCATTTAATATTCTTTTTAGAATGAATGGTAGTCTGATTTCCCATATGCATACTAATACAAATAACTATACACGCGACGACAGCAAATGTTATAGATTATAGAACACACTTGAAACAAGCTATTTAGCATTTTCTAGCAAGCAAATAATGGGTAAAGGAGAGCAAAAGATAATATTGGAAACCCGGAATAATTGGAAATGCCAAAGTCTGGATCTGCCTGTACAAAAAATATCAATCGATTGTAATTCTTAACACTGTATGAATCTAATCCTATACCTGTTTTAATTAATTGAGGTACAAACACAATCACACAACCCTTTTACAATTTCACAACTACCTATGCATTTACCGAGCAATTTTGACAAACTTCATAATTATAATTTCAAACTACAATTCAATTTTATAAATTCGCAGAATTACACAGCAAAATGTTTTCTCAAATAAGAAGACAGTTTAATAATTAGTACAATTAATCATAGAGGAAATAACAACAGGAAAATATTTCAGATCAATCAAAATTAATCGCATCACCTGGTTTCGATTCGACAATTACATTTGAAAGTAGGAAGGAATACAGAAAAATGTAATAAATTCCATTAATCAAAACATAATTCATGAATAAATCAATACCGAACACCAATTCAATATACATTCATACTACTTTTTACAAAATCTGGCAATTGCTCTAAACATTAAACATCAAATAGGTACTCAGCTCCAGTCCACTTTTTCCGTTTTGAAGGGCCTCGATGAACTCCGGACATTCCTCAATTTCCTTCTTTGATTTCCTGTCAAATTAAACATATATATTTGTAATCATGGAAAAGAGTTGTTTAATTTTTTTAGGCTGTGCATAGATAACTGGCAACTTACGATTTGAGCACCACCGCCGCCTTGTGCTTAACAAGCTGGTAAATGAGCTGCCTTTCATTGACGGACTTGTTACCGGCGAACTGAAAAAGTTTGATGGCAACATCCACAGGAAACCAATCGCTTCCTTTGACATGGATAAGCTTCAGCATTGCTTTCTCCAGATTTTCCATCGCATATTCTCCAGCCTTCATGAGTAGTTCGAGAGCAAGAGAAGCCGAATCCGAAGCCTTGGTGATATCCCGTCGGTACATGTAATCCAGAAGAGCTTGAACACCTTCGAAGGACATGTCAGGAATGTTGACGGTGCCGGTGACTCCCTCCTTCATTTTGGTTTCGAACATTTTCTGGAAGTAGTCACTGTTTGCTGATAACAAAGAAGAAAGATAACACGAGGCAGTCTAGTTTTAAAAATCAAATGGCTTAATAATTTTAAATAATCGCATTTACCACTAAGAACACTCCTGTGACACTTAATCCCTTCCTTATTTCCGGGAACTAGAGTGGCATCCGTGAACTTGGTGTCCTTCTGCATTCGCTTGTTAACTTCAAGTAGTGGATTCTCCTCTTCGCCGGAAAGAAGGAGGATCTCTCCAAGATGAGTCTCGTCCAGCTTCAGATCCACTGAAAGCTTTCCAGTGAACGTGTTCCCATCATCCCTCCATATTCCTGATAATACAGAATCCGTGAATATGAAGCGTTTAGCGAAGAGGAGCGCCATGCCCGTTGGTTCAGGAATGTG
>JAQIXW010001023.1:0-22247 GCA_034700685.1 Willowsia buskii
GATTCACCGCAACGATTGCTGAAGAGCATCCACTCTCCGTGGCAATACTTGGTCCAGTTAGCCCCAAAAGAAACGATAACCTTGCAGCAGCAGCTCCAATACTGTTTCCCATATACGTCCGGAAAAAGTCTCTTTCCGTTGAGCCCTGTATGATATCCTTGTAATCGTTCATCCAACTTCCTGCAAATATTCCAGTGTCACTTCCATACAGACTCAGTGGGTCAATTCCTGCGTCCTCCAATGACTCCCAGAGAACCTCGTGAAGCAGCCTTGCTTGAGGATCCATGTACGCTGCTTCTTTAGGACTCACTCCAAAGAACCTCGCGTCAAACTCATCCACTTTTGTCTTCAGGAATCCTGCATTTGTTTTTCTCTCTTGTGCGCTAACTCTAAGCGAGTGCTCCTTTGTCCAACGGAATGATGGGGGTTTTCGAACACCCTCATCTCCATCAAATAATAAGTTCCAAAATTCCTCGACACTATCTGCTCCAGGATAGCGACAACTCATACCAATAACAGCTATTGGCTCGTGCTCGTACTTTTCACAGTTCTCGTTAGAATTCTTCGTTGATATCGCTGCTTCAAGTGGGTGTTTTAGGATCGGGCTAACATCTTGGTGGAAAATTTCTAGCCACGTAGCAGTTATAAGCTAAAAGGAAGGAAAGGCGAAATGGAAGTTAACTAATGTGTTGTCATGTCAGTTGGAATTAAGTTTGCAGGTGAACGAACTTACAATCTCCCTGAGACCCATGTTTCTGAGAGTGTCCAACTGAAGAACTGTTGGTGAGCCTTTCGTCATACCAATAAATTGAATAATTGCCGGTTGTATTTGGTCCCTACAATATTTATATAATATAAAATATAATATAAGCAAGCTCAATAAATTGACACTTTTAGCAGAGGGACATACATAATACTCATATTTAATATTCATACGTAATTAGTAAGCCTTTTGGAACTGAATATTTCGCAACAGTTTTATCTGGTATACTGTTAATTTTAATCCCTCCTTTTTGGTTTTCTAGCCATGTGCTCAAAAACTCGTCAGAAATTCCTTTAAGATTATCAAAATACATATAGTCAATTCTATTGCGAATTAGTAGTTGCACAAAGTAATTATCCTTAATACTTGAACGTACGCTTCCCATTCTGATTTTTCACGCTTTCCCATAGACATTGCCAAAGCTGGTTACTGTTCATGAATACAAACAGCGACAAATCGATAGAACAATCTTCTTTCTTACGAAGAAACTTGAACTGCGCATTATTGTCAAATAAGTTGTCAGCGTTCTCTAGCATCTGTAATTATATGGATAATAAATACGTTAACGAATGCAATGTAACGAATGCAACGTTAATGCCGCAGAAGTGCTGCCCTTATTTTAATGTTTCACATACCAAACTATTTGGTGACAAGTAGACACATTTTTTAAAGAATCGCAATGAAAATGCGTAAATTTTCGCATGCACATCTTCTTCACAAAATATGGATGAACCATTTGTTGAAGTATAGCTTTCATCCATGAAGAAAACTGCGTCGAACGTCTTTCGTAGGGCAATTCTAAGAAACAGACATTTAACAAATATTTTACTGGCTTCTAATATGAATTATCATCAGCATACCTTCTTTCAGATGTCACACTTGTCGAAGTGATCACAGCGATTGTCCTAGTTGTCTTTGTTCTCCGAATAGATTCAGCCAAAACCATGGCACTGGCTACCACGCCATCTTCTACAGCGCTGGTTATCCATGCTTCCGCTTTTTCTTGAGCTGTATTTAAGTTTCCAATAATTACCATCTCAATAATTGAAAAGTTTGGAGAAAATTATTTCAATCGCTGATTTTATATGATTTTAAAATGCTCACCCATGATTTAGCCACAAATATGAATTGTGTTTAAACTTAAAATCTTAAAAATTAGGCAGCGAGTGTGAGTCTTAACTTCACATACGAGAATGTACAGATCAAATGAAACAAACACACAAAAGTTTATCACAGGTAACGTTTTTAAAAGTCATAACGAAATGAAATTTCATGTTCACCGAAAGCATTGACCGGATAATTTGACAACAGTGAGAACTCATTCGGTCTCGGAACTTTTAATTCCGTAGATTTTTATATAGACACTGGGGGGTCCCGTGATTTTTATCAATTTAGTCGTTATCATAAACTTATTCAAGTATAATTATAAAATCTCGTTTTGATCTAAACAATTGTAATTTAGGGCAACGTACTTTTTGAACGATCCATTAATGAAGCGTCAGTTTAATTATTCCAGCAATCGGTTGCTTCACATAGATAAAAAACTGTTTACAAGTGTGATTTTTTATCACAATGTTAACATGGGAAGCATTTTATTGTTTTATTGCCATCTATTTTGTTTGTGGTTTTAGCACAACTTTCCTACTTGCTACTTACATTCTCAGTTGCTACAAATGATCTTGCATTCGTTCAAAAAGCCTTACGCAAGAGGAAGAACTATTAACAAAGTATATAATATTTTATTATGATGGGATGTAAAATGTAAATGTAATTCAACCTTTCAACCGATTTGTTGTTTTCAATTTTTGTATTGCGACAGCCATTCACAGTATTCATAAGTTTTGTTGTTGCAGATTTGCGACTGTCGCGATTGGCCACGGAAAAAGCTTCGTTCATAAGTGCAAACATAAAGTATTTTGTGGTAGGTAGTAAGATTAAGATTGCTGATATAAGACAAAAATGTTTTTGTTGAAAATGAAACAGGTCAAGAGCATACCAATATTTACGCTATGGGAAGTTGAAAAATTTAAAGAAACTGGATTTGACATCCTATTGTCGCGACGTTGCCATGAGCAAAAGAAGAATCAAGAAGGGGCATGCATGTAGATACATATACCTGGAGTCTGGAATTAGTTTTGACGCATTTTGATTGGCAGTAATGATGGTGTTTTCAAATTATAGCGAATGAATTGGAGAAGTGGGAAATCCATTACACTCATTTTTTATGTGGTTTTATGTGTATTTTTGCTAATTATTTCAATGAAGCTGAAAGATAAACTATATAATTTCTCGTATTTATTAAGTAGTGTTTGCTTCTCACAATAATTTAGATTTTGCATAGATGATTGTTTTTAGTGTTATTTCTGAGTGAGAATTTTTCGAAGAAACCACCAGTCTTGGTTACCATGAAATCAACTGAAAAAATAAAAAAACAAGCAACGGGAAACTCCCCTTATGCTATGCTATGTATTTAGCGTACCTGTACCTGTAATTCTGACAATTTGGATAAATTCGTTACGAATGTTTAATTGCATTCAAGCAGTCAACTTTTAATACTGAAAGCTTTTATACATTTAATTAGTGCTCTAAAGTGATAGAGGTTCAATGTGGGCATTCTAATTATGCCTCATGGCTTCATGGTAGATTATCAATTATTTACTGTACAAACAAACTTACATACGGATCCAATACACTTCTACAATTTTAAAATGTTTGATATGAATTGTTGCTTATCACTGATATTATGAAATGTGTTTCATTTGGCCATTTAAAATGATATCACGTTTTGTAACAACAGAATAAACGAGCAGTTTTTTATGTTTCACTGGCCATGCTTCTCAACAGATACGTATGGATAACCATAACCAACCGTGTTTTAAATACAGGTTGTTAGCATAGAATCATATAGAAAACGCCTGCTGTACCTGTGATTTCCAGCAGCTTCGCCATTGAATAAATGTTGGTCTTCTCAAATGGCATTGCTCGAGAAACTTATATAGCTTCCTTAAAATAACTTTTGTAACTTCATGTATTTATTCACCGAAGTATATAGCATAGGTAATATCATTTAGAAATGTTGACTCCCGAGCTATTGAAACATTTAATGGTCATGGATGCGATCATGGTCATGCCCGAAGCTTGCTCGCTGCTGCTGCTGGACAACTTCTCTTTGTTTGACTTGCGTCCTTCTGGATGTGGTCCAACGACAGCCAATCTGCGCTGCTGAGATGTTACAGGCTCTCTAGTCGGAAAGCAAACGTGGGAAACCGACGACGTCAGATGTTTGGAATAAGAACATGTGAGCATCCTAAGAGTTGAGTTATCTTTATTTAAGCTACTTGCTAACTAGAAAATTGAATCCCACAGAATTTAATTGTTTGGGTTATACCGGCAACGGCAACAGCAGCGAATGTCACGTTTCGTTTCCGAGTGTGTCAAGCTAAGTTATCGCACCACGTCCCACTGACTTATTGATTGAATTGGAAAACATTTTTGAAATTTGTAGGTTTAATTTTTTCCTTCTTGAAATTCTTCTTAATTAATCGTAATTTTACAATTTGTATCTTCGTCTTGTGAGCCAAAGTTTAAAAAGTAATTTAAGTCATCACAAATAAACATGCCGAAAGAAAGAGACATCGTTAAAATGATCTGGACTAACTTTAAGAACTCACTCCGACCCCGACAGATTAAGGGCAACTTGATGGGGAAGGATAATTTAGGAAATAAGTACTTTGAAATACCTGCAGGTACGTACCTATATAATATACATTCTGACTGCTTCATAGTTTATCGTGCGTGCACGGAAAATAAATGGAAGAAAGAAATCAGTTTTAAAAATAAGTATTTATTAATTTAACTATTATTTAGATCCTAGTATTGGAAAACGAAAGGATTCGCGTTGGTTTGAACCCACAGATAATGGCAAATTCAACGAGGACAAGTTCGACCAGGAAATGCCCGCAGAATGGGAAGGTACGTGTGTGAGCTTTGAGCGCCCTCATTATTATGTTGTTTTTAAACCATGTCCTATCACCTTTGACCTTATTCCTTCAAATAATTGATGTCACATTAATTTCCCAAAAGCATGGCTACGTGGGAGGAGAAAGCAGCCCCCAACTGACGAGGAAGTTTTGAGAAATCAGGCCATAGCTGACATGAAAAAAGTGAATGCTGCCGAGCTAGAAAGGGAGCACAATCCGGAAAGGGCAGCGGCTCCGAAGAAAGAAACCGTTAATGTAAGATCCCTTCTCAATCAATCAATATTTTTGAAAGATCATTAGTTTGTGTGAAGGTAGCATAATATCTGATGCTATTTAATTTTCTTTAGCAATTCCCCACATACGACGAATATGAAATCATGCCAGGAACGAGTCAGGTTGAGGATAAGAAAAAGAAAAAATAGGAAATGTTATATTTAAGTAGTGCATCAGTATAGCTCGCTTAATTTACTATTAATGCAAATAAAATATATTCGAATACGTTATATCCTTTATCCTCAGTCAAGAGACCCTACTTTAAATTATTTAAAACTGATAATGCGCTTCGTATCCTCGTTCCTTTGCAACGAATATTAGGAAGCTGTAATAAAAAATATTTAAACAAATTATTAAAGTACATATGCATTATCTTAGCCATTACCGTTTTTACCTCCAACGTTGGTCGTTTGTATTGCATGTTCGTATCCAGGCTGCAGCATTCTTTCAAAAATAAATGAGAGTCGCATTTTACCCCTAGGACTACCCAATTTGAAGTTTTTATGATTTTTCATTCATAATTATTCAGTGATCAGTCATCTTTTTTAAGATTTATAGTAGAAATAGCCTCTTAAAACTTTTATTATATTTCAATTCTCTTTCCTTCATAGAATACATGATATTATACCAAACATAAATTCATAAAACAAGTCAGAAATAACACATTAAAAACCACCAATCCGTTAACTCTCGTTAAAACAATACACTTGAAAAACACAACTTGTCATGATATCAGTAAAAGTGTGCACGTAATTAAAATACCTACTTAAAATTACTTTAATACTTTGAAATTCTCTCAAGCCTCTTTCGCTCCTGTCATGTCATTGTTGTCCTCATCTTGAGAATCCGTCTCAACTGGATCATCTTCCGCGTCATCTTCCATGGAGCACTTGGTACACCTATGACATCAATTATGAAATTAAATGACAATTTATTAATGCTTCTTTGTAAATGCATAGCTAATTAATCTCATTGATACGCACCTGCTCTCATCAATCCCATAATTGATGCACGTGCTCCCGATACATTCGCAACAGCCGTCATGGAACCAGCGGAAGTAAGAAGCGCCCATGGAGTGGCAGGAATTCCGACATTTGTTTAGAGGCATGCACTCCGACATGTAAGCTACTGTACAGTTCACTGTGACCACTTCTTTGCTCGGATCCACAATAATTTTCCCGTTGGCTACCGCTACATTAGGCAAAATATAAAATTACATTCTTGTCGTGTTCTTAAAAACTTTCAAAAAGCCTTCTGACAACTTACTATAGACATTTGCGCTGGAAGCTGCCTCCGGTTTCGGCATGAACCAACTCTGGTCGATATCGATTGGATAAGTGAATGTCGCCCATCGTCCCTGAATATCTTTCTCCTCCGTAAGGGCCTTAAACAGCTCATCAATAGGTTCCTTCAAGTCACCCACTTGACTGTGCATGATCACGTGATGCGAAATGTTTGGCCTTGGACATAGTTCTATATTTTGAAAAGAATTGACAATTAATAATTTTCCTAGATCAAATTTTAATCTAATCACTTTGCCCCAAATGGGTTCCATTTTTGCAATGAGTCTTATCATTACCAACGCAAGAGCAGCATTCATCGTAGAGATAAGTGAGACAATCGAAACACTCCTTGCAGCAAGTGCAATTTTTCAGCTCGCATTTACAGGCTTGGGTGAGTGTGCATTTTGACACGATACTGGCACAAACTGCTTCATTGCAGCTGTCAACAAGGTCTACATTCGAGGTGAGGAGGATGAGGGTGGTTGCGAGGAGAGTGATTGTCACTGACATCCAAAATGAAGATAAGCCTGACCCCCGTCCCCCATTTCGGAGGCTTTTCATTGCTTCTAAAAAAACGACAAAGCTTTTGTAAACCTGAATTCTTTCTTTTTTTACAAAACTCCAGCATTCCTCATAAAAAATTAGATCTTTTGGAATACCTGATGATTTTCTAGGAACAAAGCTATTATTATCCTCCACCGACCGGATATTCTTTGACTGGCCGTTGTTGCTGAGGCGGAGATAAGATTTTGAATCATCATCTTCTTGCATGTCACAATTCCTTATAATTCCACTACTCATTCTGCAGTTCAAAGAGTTTCTCTCGTCGTCATCCGCTCCTCTCATGTGAAATGGGGAATCTTTCTCCTGGAAAATTTGCTGCTGCTTTGATATGCCTTCTCTGTAATTAGGGGAATTGCCGTCTATCTCTTCGCTCAGTTCAAACTGTTCTCTGCGGTTTCTCCTCCCCATGATGATAGCTTTTCTGAAACAAAAATACATACAGCTTTATTAAATGACTAACAAAAGACAAATTTTTATCAAGTTCAATAGAATGTGATTTTTTGGGAAAATTCCGTGTTTCAAAATATTCTCGGAAATATTACGCATAATATTACATATTAAAGAACATCTCTTACAAAATATTCATATGAGGTTTACATTTAATCGAGAATAAATCACGAAAAAAGAATTCACGAGCAATTCTCAAAACTTAACGATCAAACCTGTCAAGGTTGAAATTATTTTCGTGTATAATACGACTATATTAAGCACAGGTAAGATGAGGTGCAACGCAACGCAGACAAACATTTTAGCTCAATCTTAGACATACATAATATTCGCAATGAATTTGCTCATTATGGTCACTACAAAGTGGTAAGAGGGAAGATGAGAGGGCCGTGGGCATTTTGTTGAGAGGTGGATGTGTCGTCGTGAAGTGAACAATACTGTCTTTTAATTTTCATACACCATCATTGCATGTTGTAACTTGGTTGTTTTCTTTATTTCAGGGTGGGCAAATGAAAACAGAACTTTGTCATGAGCAAAGGCTAGTATGAATTTGAAATACCTACTAAAAAATAAACTTACAATTAGAAGAGTTTTCGATTGGAAAAATTAATGTTTCGATATTTTTAAGACGATATCTAAAGATATTTCGAAATATTCCCCATCCATCCTATAACATTATAAGAGACCATTTGAAGACACCACACATAACACGCATATATAAGAGATACAAAGATAATATAATCATCCATAATCAAGTATGTATTTACATGCAATACCGCTAATAATCCACTCATTGTGTTGCTAAGTGAAGCAGGTATTTGGGTGCATGCGGCATGCGGACATGGAAAATCTTACACATTCAATAAAAGTTAAGATTCTACAAAATAAAAATTTTCAAATTGAACATATTTTGAGATGGAACTTGGTAAAAAAGATTTTACACACCTGAAAGTCAAACTACAAACTACTTTGTTGTTTTGCGTGAAGCTAAATGCAAAGATGAGGCTGAACATTGTCCTCTACAAAAATGTTAAAAAACTGAATGATATGATCTGGGTGTACATAAAATATTACCATCCTGCTGGTACGATAATGATAGGTTTTGAACAAGATGATGATCTTCACTAGAAATGAAAATGCATGACACGAAATGTGAAAACTTACGTAACATGGAAAAAATACAAGTGTTTCGGCTAAGGTTTACAATAATACAGTCCATTAACGTAATTTTTAGCACGAAAATTTTGTTTCTAAAGTCTTCGTTTTTTATAGAAGAAAAAATGGGACATGCAGTTTGATGTCATTTTGAAATCAAGCACGAAAGCTTTCACTTTCTTAACGTATTCAGTTAAATAATGAAATTTCATGTTGTATGTTTGCTTAACGTTCCTGAGTATAGATTTGTCTATACATTTTCGATCAAATAAATCATTTTCATTACTACTATAAAAGTAAAAGTTAGTTTATGCAGCTTATGGCAGATACATGAAACACAAGCTTGCATAGACCACTCATTGTAATTTTGAGTTGACACGTCGTGCTCACAAAAACCTTCATTATTTCTTTAGACTTGACATTGAGGAGGATTTGGCTGATCTTTTTGGAAAAGGATGAAACAGAGTTCCAAAAACAATGGATGATGGGACATGCATAATTTTGTTGTAAAATGCCTAGCCATATTCTCGATGATATATAAATAGTCAGTTTATATTATGCTATATTATACAATATATTGTTTTTGCTAAAGGTTCCTGGAAAACTGGAAATTAACGTTATTTATTAGATGGATAGCATTTTTTCTAAACGTGTGAGTATCCTTCATCAGTGTACTACTCAATTCATGTATGTATTTAAGCTTTGTAGTTTGCAGCGATTGCAATTTCATTTCAAAATTCAGAACAATCTGAAAACGCAAATTTTTAAACCCCTATGTCTAAAGTTACAAGTTGAAAGAGAATTGTTGACATTTCCAAATCCAAAACCAATTGCGATATTTTCTCAAAATCTTTCAAAACATCAAGTAGCCAAAGTTTGGCTGCCAAACTGTCACTTGGAAACAGAGTTACCACGTCGCTGTGTTTCATGTCATTTTTGATTCGAATGCCTTCAAAATTACCATTTAAAAAGGAATAATTCGAGTCGCAGTACACCCCAGAAAATCATGAAATATTTAGCAGCTCCTCATTTACATCATATAATGAGGGACATATTCAAGCCAATATTTTTCAGTTTGTCATAATCATAATCTGAAATCATAAACTGAGACAACTGTGTTGTCTTCCACTATTACATATAGAAACTATAGACTTACTTATCAATTTAGGTCACAAGTTGAATCCAACTATTTTATTTGCAATCCAATCCACCTCCACAGCAAGAAAACGGGTAAAACTTTCCTAAACTTCACTAGCAGCATAAACAAGTATTTTTCACACTGCACCTTTTAAACTAAAGCTTTAACAACTTTTCATATATCACATCTCTGCAAACACAATACACAAACACGAATAGTGTCCTCTTCACATTATCGTCATGGCACTCCTTTAAATGAATTAATAATCGGGAAAAATGATCTATGAATCTTTTCGTCACTTAACTTTCTTAATATCTTTTATAGCTAAGCCTAAGCCACATTAAACGAAGGTTCTTAACACTTTCCTGTTGTCCATGGAAGGAGACACTTGAACATACATACCACATACATACTCTATGAACAAAGTCAAGTTGACATATTATTACTAATATTGAAGCCGTTAAACGTTTTATTGCAGCCGATGTGACAAGTGTAGAGTAAGGTTTAGAAGTTGCTTTTCCGTTCAAAAAATTAGTGACTCAAAGTGACAATGAGATACTTTGAAGAATAGTTTACATTTCTAAAAATTTGGCACTTGCAATCCAATATAACTAAAATAATTAATATATTTAAAATCCATTCCATGAAATTTGTAACAAATCGCCAATAGTTACTTTCTTGTTAAATCCACTTCTCACGACGACGACGCTCCGTCTCGTTCTAAAAATGTTGTCTCGCGAGAAGAAAAAAAAAACTCTCAAAAATTATATTCTTGGTGGATCTATACCGACTCGAATGGAATATGAACGAAGGAGAGGAATAAGATGAATATTATTTTTTGTCAGGTATTCCTCTTTCATGGGCTTGTTTTGTTTGATCAAGATGCGGTACATATAACAACTTGTATGGAAGGTACTTTGACAATTACTCTCCATGTTCAAAAAATCTATGTAGGTATATAGGTAGGTATATTCATATGAAATGAAGCATACACCGTAATTATCGGATCCACCTCCACCACCAACTTCATATATTACCTGTTCTTCTTCTTCGTCTTTATCTATGCAGCAATGCATTTTTCTTTTAAGGTGCCCTCCTGAAGGAGAGGGTTGGTGACGATGGACGAGCATTCATATTTATTTTTCTACTTTTTTTTCATGCAGCATCTATACCCAATAATAATAATGCCATCATCATTATCATCATGAAAGAAAAAAAACACAGGTGCAGCATATTTTGTTCGTGTCTTGATGGAATGATTGCTTGCATGAGTACTGTGTGAGTACCTGTTCAAAAATATCTTTTGTTTCTTCACATCTTTTTTTCATCCTGAGGCTACGACTTATGCGATGACGATGATCATCTTCTTCACGACACGGAATGAAGAAAAAATAATATAATACACCTATAAGAAAACTCCATGATAATAGTAGTAAGATGTAGGTTTCATTGTTAAACTTTTTTCTCTCATCGCACGCAGGGTCTAAGAAAATTGTTTTGTTTGCAGGTGGGGCAACTTGAGATTGGAAGGCAAGCTATATGTAATAAGGAACAAGTACTTACTACACAATAAAAACCACCTGCATTTTAGGCACTTATTGTTATGCTTTTCCTTTTAGGACTGCATATTCCATAAACAAAACATTATACAAGTAAAAATATTTTTTGGGGCAATCCATTCAAGTGATTTATAACAACAACAAGGCTTTCATTTGTTTTATTTTCTGCTTTTCGCATAAAAAGATACATTAACAGTCAATACCTGAGCATTTTTTCACTTGCAAAATTGACAACTAAAAATGCGCTACAAGCAAGTAAATATATATTTACTACGACATGCTCCCGAACTCCAAGACATATTCAAATAAATATTATTTCTCGGAGGATTTCCATTTCGATTTCTTCAAAATCCCTTTTTCAATGACTATACATAATTCCAGGAATCACTCTACCTTTCTTTACACACTCCTACAACAAGGAACAATAAGAAACATGATAACATTAACATTTTCCAGAAGAATTTCAGAAACGCACATTTTTTGCCTTCGGCATTTTCTTCTCCTTCAACCAAAAGTGATAAAAGCTTTTTTCTCAGCATTCTAGCAGAAAAAAGGGATCGAACGCTCTCTAAAAACAATCCCATATTATTGAAGTGAACCAAAGTTTACAGTCTGTACTACACTACAATGACTAGAGTTTTAAGAGCTGAAACAAGAAGAAGAATAAACTATATATCTACACACGAATACCTACCGCATTGTTGCTTACTTGTCAAAGTGTATGCATTGATATAGATGCTGGATTGGATGAGGGGAAAATATTCAGCTTAGAAGAAATATTGTTTCAACACATTGTTGAAAGGGAAGTTATCGCTCATATTCATTAAAGCACTCAATTCACCTGACTACCTATACCTTTCTGGTGGTCCAGCTTCACATCTTATTTTCAAAGTATAATTCTTGGATTTGTCCAGCAATAACACATTATCTCACTACCTTTTCTCCACATATTTTTACGTAATCTCTCTACAATAATAAGTTATATCTCATCTTCTAGCTTATCTAGCTAAAATATTTTCCATGTAGCTACAAAAACTATCTGTTCCATATGGCTATTCTATATGCAGTGCTAATCTATCATCATAAAAGTAAAACCTACACTCGTTTTGACTCTTCCGCTGCCCCCATATCTACAGGTGGTTCGGTGGGTGGTGTGCTTTTCGGAACGCCAGCTTGCTCATTCACATTCACCTCGAATTCCTCCGGCCCGATCAGATTCTTTTTTCCGTGTGGTGGTGGTCCAAGAATTGCTTCGATGTCTTCATAGTTCAGGGTTTCCTTTTGAAGTAGCTCTCTAGCCATCTGGAAAGGAAATGCAATTGAGATTAGGACAAGTCATTTCCACATTGACGACGATGATGATAATGATGAAAGCGGTGTGGTAGTAATTACTAATTGCATCTTTCACACAAAGTTTCATTCAAGTACCTTCTCAAGATTATCCTTATTTTCAAGAATGACTTGCTCAGTCTTTTTGTAAGCTGCGGTCACAAGCCGCCTCGCTTCTTCGTCCATCATCGCAGCCAATTTCTTGCTGAAAGGTTTCTTGCTCCCGTGACCGGTCTCTTCCTCGTCGAAAGAAATGAGTCCTACTCGCTCGTTCATTCCATACTGACGAATCTGAGCGTACGCCATTTTTGTCACCTTCTCCAGATCGTTTTTAGCTCCGGTTGTGACCCGGTTGAAGGTCAAGGACTCTGCGACCCTACCACCAAGTGCCATGCACATTCTTTCAAATAGCTGTAAAAATAAATGAAGCAATTTTTATTACAAAATCTAATTTCATGTCATAATATCAATATCTGTTGTAGGTTTTCACACCTCCTCTGTATTGTATAGTTTCTGATCTTTTGGTATGTACGATGCAAATCCCAGAATTTGATTTGTTCTTGGCACGATCGTGACTTTGAGGAGAGCATCAGTGCTTTTCAACATCCATCCAACAAGAGCTACAAAGCAAGCAATGATTATTTCAGAATATTTGGTTTTCTGTAATCAAAAATAAAAATTTTTAGATTAAAAAATCACTCACCATGACCAGCTTCATGATAAGCAACAGTTCTCCGTTCATCAGGACTCATCACCTAAATAATCAAACAAGGACCATTAGTTATTATCAAGTAATTACTGGTAATCGTAAAAATGATAAGCATTCATATTATAATTGCATACCTGGGTTCTCTTCTCTGTACCCCCAACGACTCTTTCTACTGCATATTCCAAATCAGCACCAGTGACAACTTTGTGCTTGTGTAAGGCCCCATGCAATGCAGCTTCATTACACACGTTTGCTATATCCGCACCTGTAATAATTGAAAACACTGTTATAATAACTTGCCGAAATTACACTCATTAAATGTTACATTTCTTGCTTTTGCTTACCACTAAATCCTGGCGTGAGTTGAGCCATACGTATGGAATAATTTTGAGGTGGGAACTCCATTTTAATGCCTTTGAGATGATGCTCAAATATTTCTCTTCTTTCCTCCAGAGTTGGGAGATCGATTAAAATGTGCCTATCAAATCTTCCAGGTCTTAGCAGCGCCTGTGGTAAAAATAATTAGCAATTATTGTTATTCCAATAAACAAGGCTCTTCGGATAATCCTTTGTCAACATACCTTATCGAGCACATCAGCCCTGTTCGTAGAGCTCAATACAAGAACTCCCTCTTTACTAGCCATCCCATCCATTTCCACAAGAAGTTGGTTGAGCGTTTGCTCCCCTTCCCCCGCAGCCCCATCTGCTTGACCACTAGCACCACTCCTCTTCCTTCCCACAGCGTCAATCTCATCGATATAAATTATGCATGGTGCTCTCTTCTTCGCTTCCTTAAATAGATCCCGAACTCGGGCTGCACCAAGACCCCCAATCATTTCAATAAATTCAGACCCATTCATCGACAAAAATGGCACGTTGGACTCCGTCGCGACAGCTTTAGCCAGCATCGTCTTTCCACAACCAGGAGGGCTATTTAGGAAAATGTATGATAAGTTTACTAGTTAGTACTACAAAAAATTAAAAACATGTATTCAATCCAAATAATCCAAGCATCTCAGCTTACCCCAAAAGCAGTGCGCCTCGTGGCACCTTTGCCCCTAAACTTTTATATCTTTCTGGTCGTTTCAGGTAATCCACGAATTCCATCACTTCCTGTTTCGCTTCCTTTAGTCCGGCAACATCTGAAAACTTGACGCCTTTACTGGTCATTGGCTCGACAAGTGTGTATCTCGCTTTTCCCATTTGTGTCTAATCATTTATGAAACAGTCACTAATTAACCATATCATCAAATATTTTAGACTAATGTTTACAAAAATTGAGCTCACTATTGAATCCATATTGATAGAAACTTTGAACAATTTCGATCTCGTTATCAGCGCCAACAAAATCGCGACAACAATTATCGACGCCAATAGTTTCCCAGCCGTGTCCGAATTCCGTTCGTAAACGACAGGCACCCTATTTTCTGGTCTGATTCCTAGTCTCTCTTCAGATTCCCTTAGTTTTGACTCAAACTTGCTCATATCCACGATATTCATGTGATACGTTTTATGTTCCACCTTAAAATTCATGTAATTAATTAAAACTTTCCCAAAAACTAATAATTGACAAAAGTTTAAGAAAGTTACTTTTACCTTTCTCCCTTTCACTACAGCACCATCATGCAAAATAATTGTGACAATGTCCACATCCGGTCGGATGATGATTTCCTCTACCTCTCCTTTCGCCAGCATGTGGTGGACGAATTCATTCCAGGAGACATAACGCACTATCTACAAAACACATAAGAAATAAGTAATTCTACAATTATAACTACTCATTACACATTGACTAAAAAGAAGCAAACATACTGATGAGTTTTTTCTTTAGTCAATAATTATTCAGTGCAGTGGTGGGGGAGGGGGAAGAAGTTAGTTTTTTGTGAATACTTTTTTCTTAGTTTTCTTCCTAACCTCAGGCTGATTAGTTCCAGGAAAGACCAAAGACACCAACGCCACAAACATGTAGGCTGTCAGCATCCAAAGAAAAGCCTTCACCAAGAGAGATGAGAGTTTGTCGTCATCGCCGTTATTATTACTGTTACCGCTACTGCTTGCATTGTTGGGATTTGGAGGGTTGCTACCACCAGTTTTAGGACTTTCAGCTGGTGGTGGTTTCTCCGATTGCTTTTCATTGGAGGAGGAAGGTTTACTCGGCTGCTTATTGCTGTCGCTGCCGTTATTTTGAGGGGATGAATGGAACCATTGGGTATGATTTGAGAATGCGGCTGGTGACTGCAACATTAACCGTTTCGCAAGGACCTGTAACGTGAATTTGGAAATTAAGAATTATCAATTGAAAAATAAACAACAATTAAAATAAAAAATAGTGGTGTTTTATGGCTAACCTCATATTGACTTAGAACAGGTATCCCGAGAAAATCAGCCTTTTTCATTCTGGCGTCCCCATTCCTTGCCAGTTTGGAGACGACACCTCCTGTTGTACATTTTGGCAGCAAGGTCTTCTCGATCGCAGATGCAATATCCTGTGCAGTACGAAGAATTTGTTGAATTTGACTCTTATCCTCTCCACTAAACTGGATTGTTTTTCCTTCTCCAACAGTTTTTCCGATACCTTGTTCACACTGCTGGACAACCGAATTCCAAGCTCTGTTTGTAGCCTGCCTCACAAACCTGGAGCTACCCCGATTGCTCAATAAACAGGATTCAGTTCCTGCCCGGAGACGCAACAAAACGTCGCCCTTCGTTAACTTTGACAGAGACATTTCCACTCTCTGCAATTTAACCGGCACTTGCCGAAAGCATCAACTAGTCGACAATGTGCTATGCAGATTGAGCTTACTCACTTCACTCACTGCAACATATTTAATTAAACACACTAATTTCACTGAAAACCCCTAAAGTTTGAAAATTAACTCTGGCTTGATGAGACAAACACCTAGAAAAGTCATCTGTTTCGCCAGCACGCAGAATGCATGATTTTTCCATTTCATCATCATCAGCAGCAACACAAAACACAAGTACTAAGAAAACATGGACTAAAACATGGGGTCATTCATAAAAGACATTGCTAACATGATAATGGATTTCCACAGACAAAATCCATAACAAATTACTCACCTTTCAAGACGTCTTGTGTGGATGTCTTTGGGTACATTTACGGTAAACATGATACGCTCAATACGCTGGCTGTAAATACATGTTGTTGATGTGAAGTGTGTGGATGAGTAGGAAGGAAGATGAGTAGCACAGTGAAAGCGAGAGATTTTGTCCATTTGTCCATCCGTTGGTTCCATTAACAGGTCTCAACATTTTCAACAGAATTTGCTTCAAAATTGTTCATTGCGTTAGGAGACCAAAATGATTTAGTTTTGCAAAAAAATTAAATTATATATTGATTTTGCAGAGCGCAGAGAAGCGAACAGTAAGGACAGTTATTTCGCTACTTTTGTAAGCTCAAGTTACCCGGTTTAGCGTTTGATACACTATCCGCTACATTCGTGAAAGCAGTTGAAAGCACATACGCATTAATGTTTTTGTTAGAAACAAAACAACAAAAAGTATCAATCAGGAGAAGATATTTTCCACAATTAAAATTAATTTGCGCTGCTCACACAGCTGACAAATAAAATATAGTTTATAGTTTTGTTTTAGTGTTTAGTTATCTGTTTATCTAGAAAATTATAATGATTGATTGAATTCACCTTTGCTTGCTGGATGAGAATTTATAATCATCAGTCAGCTTTACAAGGAACAAAAGGTTTTTATAATTACTAAAAATTAAATTATTTCACAACTTTAGTTTGCATTGCACTGGGTGTAATTCGTGAATGTCAATTCCAATGTCATTTTTTGGCGAAAATCATGTACAATGTAAAGAATGCACTGAAGAGTGACGAAGAAGGCGAAATCTTTGATTGCCATTTGCGATTTGTTGTAAATTGTTTCTCATTTATTTTGCAGATTTACTTGGAAGTCTTGGAACTCGAGGAGTATTGAAGCAAGAAGCGACCATTAATTTAATACGCTTGTGTGCTTGTAAAGCTTAAGGAATACCAAAATTACCCGTGTTCAACTGGTAAGCTAATCATCATCATCAAGACAAGTAATATTTACATTACATAGTTTGTAGCTGCAACGACTTTTTGTCCAGTCAAGTGAAGTGGACGTCTATTAAACGTCTAGTCGTCAATTTGTAAAACAAAATTGTGGTTCAAGCAAGCAATCCACATTACAATTTAAGTTACTAGGTCTATAATTCAGGCTTAAAGTTCTTGGAGGTGCCCCTTTTTTTTATACAAGTGTCTAAAACGAATCCATAGTTTAGTCTTAATGATTAGTTTTTTCATGGTGAAGGTTAATATTTTGGTATAAATGGTGTTTCTTATGGGTCCTCCTTCTTTTTCTTTCCTATTGAATCTAGCAACCCGAATTTTCGGAACTGGTGTATAGTTTATATAATTTAAATGAAATGTCATCTCTGCTTTTTGCGTTTAAAATGATCGTCGTGGACCATCAATGAGTTGGAATGGAGCATGCGTATCGTTTCTGTTCTTTTTAATGTTTAGATAATTATCAGATATGTGTAGGTTAATCTGTGGTGACGCTTTTATTAATGGAATATGGGTGCGCATTTTTATATCAAAGCTTTTTTAGTTGACAAGAAGAAGACAAAGGGAGAGAAAAGGAATGATCTCACTGATAAGCATCAAGAAAGGGAAAAGAAGCTGATAAGTTAAATGAAGGTGGACCAGCGACTCGTCGTGTCCTGTTCTTCGTTCAACTGCCAACGATTTTGTTTAATTTGTGGGCGATGATGATGGCATTCCTAATGTTTTTATATGCGACGCAGACCGGAATTAAGGTTGAGTATATGGTAATTACTTGAAATTGAATTGAGCAAGAAAAACAATGAGTTTGTAGTTTTCCCATAAAATGTAGCTAGTTTATTTAAAAGTCTTGTAAAAGTATTAATTTCCTCAACTTTATTTTTCTTACCCTGTTTTATTTCCAATGTATCAGCTAATGTCTTGTTTAATTATTAATTAGTTAAATATTTAATACGTATACCTACCAGTTGCATTGCATGATGCTCTTACGCGTGAATTGATTGGCTACTCACTGGGGTCGCAAAAATTAATGAGTTTATTTGAGTAAAATCAAATTAAAAGTTAAGTTAAGTTATATGCTTGGGTTTGAAGCTTAATATAGTTATCAATAATGACAGTTTAATGGTATGATTTTGTGTGTGGTGAAATATCTTGCACGAGTGTTGCATGCATGAATCGATAAGTCGCATATCTTGCTGTTTATCCTGCTTACTTGTATGCTTCACAGATGGATTTTAAGCAACAGTTTAAATGATAGTGTGTGAAACGGAAATACGTTTTTTATTTATAAATGCCAAAATTATTAGATTCTTGGTACTAATATTTCTGTATTAAATCTACTTTTTATGCAGATGCTGAAGTGAAGAATGGACTCGTCATCAAAACCCGAACCTTCTACAGAATCTTCATACTCCATTCCTACGAAATCAGGCGACAACAGCGACCAACATCATCATCAGAAAGATTCATCGCAAGGGAAGCAGCCAAACTCTGCAAAATTTTCTATATCTCCGCACTCACTACTCTCGTCATCATCTGCAGCTAGTGGAAACAGCAGCAGTGCTCCAATATCAAGCTCTTCATCGACAACATCCTCCTCATCAACGACAACTTCCACATCTTCATTGTCATTCCCCTCTCTATCTAGTAGTAGCAGCTCTACATCCTCGACAACAGCTACCAGCAGCAGCAGCGGTGGCCCCCATTCCGTGACAATTTCTCTCGGTGTTGGTGCACTCCAAGTGGGAAAGTCTCAAACGAGGGTGCCCTCTCCACCAAAACCAACATCGAACATTTCTCTGTCATCTCAGGATGTAACCGCCACAACCTCGATATCCACCTCTTCATCCTCGTCAACAGTGACTTTGCTAAGTAGCGGAGGAAAAGATTCCACAGAAAAAACATTGTCAAGCTCTCTAAGCATAAATAATCCATTTACCATTTCTTCAAACAATCCACCTCCAACAGCAGCGACATCATCACAACCGTCAGTTTCTTCAGAATCCTCCTCTGGTGCAGCAGGGGATTCGACGAGTTCCTCCAAGAATCTAGGACCGTCTTCAACACTGACTCCACCTGTGGCCACCACCACTGTGTCGACACCTTCCTCAGGAGGAGGACCGCTTTCAGCAGGAACAACTCTTGGTTCCAGCGGTGGCTCCTCCTCTGCAATGAAACGACCTCCTTCTGAAATTAGTGGATCGACGACGACAACGTCAAACTCCAGTTCTTCAGGAGGGGGACAAGGCCCTGCTTCTGAACCTGGTGGAGGTGAATCCGACGCTAGTGGCGGTAGTGGTACAGAACATAAGAGAAAGAAGATGAGGAAGGAAACCAACAAACAGCAGCAGCAGCAGGATCGTTCTGATAGCCCGGGAAGTGGTGGTGCTTCAGGTACTCATCATGGACCACTTGGGGGCTTGGGAAGAGGAGTTAGAAATACTTTGAACAAACAAGTAAGTCCCTCTTCTGCCCCTGGGGGGAGTGCTAATCCTGCAGAAACATCTGGAAAAGGTTCCTCTTCGTCGGTGTTCTCTTCTGGGAAATCCAGTGACACTTCTTCGGGTAATCCATCAGATAAATCTTCGGAGGAAACCAAGAGCAAAAGTTATGAGACTTGTGTATCCAGTAGCTCTGTACCGGGTGGGGCAGGTGGGACTGGAAGTGGCTCAACGCCTGCCACCTCATCAGCAAACGCATCTTACGGATTGGGTGGAAGTAATAATGGAAGTGGAGGTCCAAAGGTACCTCCGCTGAAAATTGTGCTACAGTCTCATTCGCATAGCACCACGACCACATCTTCTGCCGCGAGTGGAACATCGTCGATATCCATGTCACATAAAAACAGTGGTGGTGGAGGTAATAACAGTGGTGGGGCAGACGGGGATGATAGATCGCAGAGTGGATCCACTGGCTCCGCAGGAGGAGGAAATGGATTTCCGTATATTGTGTCCTCTACAACGGCTGACTCCTCTGGGAACACTCCAGGGGGAGGCGGTGGCTCAGATGCGGGAGCCTCTTCAAACTCGTCATCATCTGGGAAATCGGGTGGTGGAGATCAAAAGGAGCCCTCAAACGATACAAAGGACTCAAAAGCCTCGGTCTCTCCGACAGTAACTACAGCAGCTGGGGATGGATCCTCTAGTGGCGGTACTGGAAACACCTCTACAACCTCACATTCTACTCCGACAACTATGGTCACAACCACTTCGTCTGGTAGTGCAGGCAGCACGAATAATCCAACCAGTTCCGATAAAATAAAAGAGAACCCATCAGGAAATAGCGGTGACAGCGGTCCCACACCAATGGACACTTCTCCGGATGGAAAGCCCTCAAAGTCGGAAGATGAGTCACGGAAAGAAGGTGGTAATCCTGGAGGAGCACAGGGTGGTGGGGACGGAGGTGGAGACAAAGAGAAGGATGGAAGTTCAAAGGACAAGGATTCCAGTGGGAAGGATGCTGGAGGTGGTGGAGGCTCTCATAAAGAAAAGGAGAAACCTGTAAGGGTCACTCGCAGCTCGCAAAGGATCCTTAAAGAAGGGGGAGGCACACACACTCCCAATTCACCAAGCAGCAGCTCTCCAAAAACTAGTGCGTGCCCATCGCCCAGTCATTCTCATCAAACTGATAGCCAAGGGTCTGCAGAAGCTGGTCCATCCACTTCGGTAATTTTGCATCAATTTTAGTATTTTATTTAAGTTTAATTGAGTTTTATCACATTTTGATTTTTATTCATTCTAGAAACAAGGTACAAGCGCTGGTGGAGGAGATGGCACTGAAAAAATGGACACCAGTGAGCCCGTTGAGCTGCACCCTCGCAAGCGCAAAATCAAGAACAAACAAGAAGTTCCACAGAACGCCGCCGCAGCAGCTGCCCACACCCACAGCAACGCTGCCTCCAGTTCTGCACAAAGCAGCAGCAGCTCCAGTGTCAACGCTACCAGTAACCATCATCACCACCATTCAGCAACGCCCTCCGAAAACTCTGAGCAGCAACAATCTTCATCCGCCTCTGCGGCAAATGAGCAGCCCATGCTGAACTGCTTCGAAATGTATCTGAACATCAGGAAGCAGATTGACCGCCGGCGAAGAAACTTATTTCCTGTTACTCCAAAACCGCCAAAGGGCTTCAAAGACTATTTGATGAATCGTGGAACCTACGTGCTAGCCGGAAACGCGAATGCGTTGGCAGTGACGCTGATAAATCCTCCTCCCAGTTTGCCCCAACAAATGAAGGACTTTTTCTCCGAGCAGGAGAAGGACCGGCATAAACTGAGACTGCAGCATTTAGTGGAGAAGGAGAAGTTGGTGTTATCTGTCGAGCAGGAGATCCTCAGGGTCCATGGCAGGGCTGCGAGAGCGTTGTCCAATCAGACGCTGCCGTTTTCGGTGTGCACCATTCTGAAGGATCAAGAGGTGT
Organism: Willowsia buskii; assembly: GCA_034700685.1. Lineage (NCBI taxonomy): Eukaryota > Metazoa > Arthropoda > Collembola > Entomobryomorpha > Entomobryidae > Willowsia > Willowsia buskii. The sequence continues at coordinate 21,691 of JAQIXW010001023.1, forward strand.
ACAATTTGCTGACGCCAGAGCAAGAAGAGAAGGACATTAACGCGAGGTCGAGATATAATGGAAGGCTGTTTTTGTCCTGGCTTCAGGATGTGGATGACAAGTGGGATAAAATTAAGGTGGGAACTAAGATTTAAAAGTTCAGTCATTAGAAATTCGCAACTTACATTAATTGGGTATTAATTATCTTTTTTTTAATTTAAAGGAGTACATGCTACTGCGCCACCACAATGAAGCAGAATCGCTTCATGCCGTGCAGAAAATGGACTGGGAGTGGAAAATGAAAGAGCACGGTCTCTGCGAACCGAAAGCTACTCCACTGATTGATGATCTGAGTGTGCCCATGGTCCACGTTTCAGATGACTTTGACTTGCTTCCCGCATAATAATATATTGGTTATTTTGGAAAAAAATATGTGAAGAAATACAAATGGAAAATATTATCTTTATTTCACGGTACACCATTATGCATAATTATTATTATAATTGAAAAAATCAGACTTGAAAAATCGTGTAATCATAATACCTATATGGGATAATAGGCGAAAAATATCTGTCATA
>JAQIXW010001024.1:0-22243 GCA_034700685.1 Willowsia buskii
CTGCAAATTTTCAGCAAAATCGGAGACAAAAAGTTTAGGGCAGGAAGAGGCAAAGACAAAGTGTTGGGTACTTTACATGGTGAGTGTCAGTCATTCATTCAAAATTACTAGCGTGGTATGAAAATTGTTAAGGTGGCCAGTAGAATATACAACATTCCCCTGGCATAGTAGAGTAGTTAAAAATAATTACAAGTGTAATTAAGAATTGATACAATGATAATCATTATTGTGTATTCCTTTCTTATATAACTGCATGAACATGTAAGTCGCATTCCCGCATCTCATTGAAATAACGAAACATACAACGAAATATTATTAAATGTATAATGTTTCTGTATAAATAAATGCGAAATTGTTAAAGAAAAGACTTTGATCTCCTGTACATAAGCTTAATTTCCTGTCCTTGGAGCATACAGTAATGAAAATAGAAACTGACTTGATGGGATTAAGGCTTAACGTCAAAACCGCTTTACTTAAGCAGTTAGATTGCTCAATTAATTTTCATTTGGATCAAAATGGCTTCCTCCGTTAATCCCTCCAAAAATCGTTACACGGATTTCGTTACACTTTTCCAACATTCTGGTTTCGTATGGTAAAAAGGTCCATTGCCTGGAAATATAAAAACTTACATGATGTCGTATGTTGTCCTTTCTCCATCCTAACAGATGGATGCTCATTCATGTGGTGTGGTGCAGGTTATGTAAGAAGTTGTTCGTCGACTAGAGAGAGCTCCAGCCAGTTTATGTAGCGTAGCGATAGTAGCGACAAGCGAGCCAAATATTGACAAGATCGCGAGAATGATGTTGCTGGAGTGGAGTTGTTGGAGGAGTCGTAAATAATTTGTGTGTGGGTGAAATGCAAGAAGTGAGGGAGTAAGCAGAACCAGACAATTGGATGCCGAGAAGAAGAGCCGACCGAATTCAGAGCATTCTTCTTAAGTAAACATGCCTTTTTGCTCTGTAAGTTGGAAAGGAGGCCCTGAGAAAGAAGCAAGCAGTATGAAACTGAGATAGCTCGGCAAGGCAAGTCAGGAGGAGGAGGAGGTGAGAAGCGAGGAAGCAACTAACTCAATTCTATAATGTAGAGAACAGAGTCTCCAGGTGAAATAGGAGAAAGTATTTTTATATCATTTTTCTAGTAATTTTTTACACTTAGACAGCGACAAATGAATCTGATGATCAGCCATCGTTCGTTCCTTCCTACTATAGTGCCTCTGTGTGTAGTCCTAGTCGTTTTCTCGTGAAGAACATATTTTATAGGTAGCCGTTACGTTGTTGAATATTACATGTGTTCCGAATATTTAATACATATATTTTACAACGCTTTTTACAAGTCTGGAGAGTAGCCAAATAAAAAGAGTAACAGTGATGTGCATCAGAGAGTAGTTTTTTCCTTATGAGTTAGTTGTATAGAAACCTTAATGCATTCGGATTGCAATATTTACACATTTTTCATGAATTCTTAACAAGAGAAACTGTTGAACTTTAAGATAAAAATCTCCAGTTGTCTGGCCACCAAGGAATATATATTTGCTCAGATGTAGCATTCCCATGTCGAATGCTGCATGTAACCTCTGGGGTAGGCGTTTACATTGCGATCTTCGCAAGGTAGTCACTTAGAAAGCTATTCAATTTTTGAAGAGTATTGATTGCTAACTGGAAAATTGATGTGTTACTTGTCTAGCCGGAAGAATGGGATATGAGGCATCTGTAGCTGCTTTTGTTACTTTGTCATTGAAGTAAGCCTGAAATATCTTTCCTTTAATGGTGACAGTAAAAATCGATACTAGTAAGAAAAATGGACCTTTCGAGCTCTCGGAATACTTCCCTCGCTGCTGATTCTTTTTGGTTGGTAAGATTTTTTTTGATCATGACGTTCTTTAATGCTGAAAGATTTCTATGCGTTTAGACCTTTTTTGCATGTTATGTTGTTATGTCAATGTTGACTTGGTAATGTACTGTTTGAGCGAGAATGTTTAGACTTCCGGCGAGATCAGTTAAGAGACGATAGGAAATCGTGGCAGGTCAGGAGGTATGTGACCATGCTATGCAATCATCTTTGAAAGAATTAGGAAGCACAATTAACTTGGAATGTTTGACATTTTGGATATTATTCTCTTACTAAAATAGCACAACTGCAAGAGTAGGTTTTGAGGTTTTCAAAGTATATAAGGTAATAGTCACGTGGCGCACAAGCAGTTATACGAATATACTTGATCGTTCTCCTCATGTTTGTATAAATACTGACTAGTAAATACTTGAATTGCAAAATAGGGTTAGGTAGTTGGTTTTACTTTGGAGACTTCATAGTTGTTTTTCTCGATTTATTGCGACATCTAATGCGATTTTCTTTAGAGCCGTTTAAAAACACTATGCCAAACTTTCAGACAATTAGACTCTTTTAGTTTTGAATGTCTGAATTTCTAGTGATTATTTTTCGATTTATTTCCAGTTGGAAGTTTTTGCAGTTTGAAGGGAAACTTAAAGAATGAGTGGAACGGGGGCCAAGCCTCAGGCAGCTACACAAAGTATTAAAATTCCAGCGGAGTCTTCGCTACACTCGGTTTCGAAAATGGAGTGTAGTGCGAAAAAAAGTCCTGCAAAGTCTGTACCCGCGGACGACAAAGAGCTGTATTTCTTCCCAGTAGAAAAATTAACCGAGCAAGGTATTTCATTTAATAATATGTTCATGATTTACGACTACAATGATTGACACTTTCATGTTTTTTGTTGTGGTGTAACTTTGTACGAACTAATCAAAAATTATTATTTTGATTCCAGATCTGAAAAAAGTCAAGAAGAAGAAAGTGGAAGTTAATGGGGAGAATATTGCGCTAATTTCGCATGACAACAAGGTTTACGCTGTTCAAGAAAAATGTCCTCATTATGGTAAATATTATCATTAAGAAACCGGTCATTAAAGGCCAAAATTTTTACACTAGTATATAATGATTCTAACGTCGGCGCTTTAATTTACTAAAGGTGGACCACTTCACCAAGGGGATATAGAAGATTTGCCAGTAGAAGGCCCCTGTATTCGTTGTCCATGGCATTCATGGAAGTTCAGTCTGGTAACAGGGAAGTGTGTTTCTCCACTAAGAGAGGACAAGTGTTTGAAAATATTCCCGGTGAAAGTGGAAAAAGAAGAAATTAAGATTGGTTTTAAGGAGATGGCAAACTCAATTTTCAGCACCCCTCCATAAGATATGTAGACGAATTTAAGAACGTAAAGTCAATTAATGAAAGCCGAAAGTGATATTAATAGAATGTCAATGGTTGGATACCTATAGTCTATCATGTCCATATTAAAGCTGTTACTGCATTTTAGTCTATATACTTCTATGTGCTCATATTATATTCAATTCCAATCTTTGAATCATTTGTCAGCAATGTTATCAACGATTATACATGTTATGTTTAATAATAAGAAGTTAAATGGTTTATATATATATATTGTTCGTCTTTCGTAAGCAAAAAGATATCATTAATAATCGAGTTGATTGTTATGTAAATGAAATGTTATTATATTATGCTCACTGAGTAATTTATATGGCACACAGTTGCTTTTATTTATATAGGACTAGTCTAGTGCTGACATGACAGAATAGTTAGCACAATTTTAACCAAATAGAAATCTCTTGTTAAAGACTTTTTATGCACGGAATATACGGTAGAATATTTTATTTCGGTTACGCGACGAAACCAAAGCTTTTCCAAAGATCTTAGTATTTAAGAAAAAGATATTTTAATATATTTAGACATAAACTGCCACAATTTAAGATATAACGCAGTGTTGAATGTGATTATAAACTTTAAAAAATGTTTCAAGTACACAGAATATGTAATATAAGTGCAACAAATAGTTATTTTACAAAAACGTTAGAGGGTTTAATGACCTGACGTCTTACAAAGCGAAGTAAATGAAATAAAGGGTTGACATCGCAATTTAATATCCGGTTTTATTTTGGATCTACTTTTTCATTTGAGGATGAATCATGCGCTGTTCCTCTAAAATTCAATACTTGATAGCGCCGTTGTATTTATGTGAGATCACATTTAAGATAGAGCAAAAACTATTCTTTGATGAATCTTACGACACGAAAATCTATACTATTTCGACAGAATATATCTGCTATCTGTAAACTGTAGTATCATACTGCAATTGCATACAAATAATAATATATATTTCAGCACCTAGATTCCATGATTTACATTGTTATGATTTCCTAATCAACTATTTTTATAGATCATTTAAACTAACCAAATATTTATCATATATTTCAATTTCTATTATTATTCCTCAAAACATTCTGAAACAATTGATGTATTCAATCAATTCAATATTTCGTAAAGAATGGTGTAAATGGTAAGAATGGTTCACTGTGTAAATATTTATTATCCCGCCTCATGCGTTTTATGTGTTAATAATTATATTTATGCAACATTGAAAGCAACGAGACAAACGTTTTATCACTAACCTGCAGCTCCTTTGTACCAAAACATCAACTCTTGATTGCATTTTGCTTGAATATTTAATTATTTGTGTGTATAAGATAAGACTAGAATTAATTAGAAAACGAGTATCTGCGTAATGTTAGGACTTGTCACTCATATACCAAAGAATTGAATTTTTTCGCTAATATACTTTTAATAAGTAACAAATCCAGTTAAAGTTACTCTATGTACTGCGCACAAAAACGTCCATTTCAAAAATTCTATAAAAGTTAAAACGCTATAAAAGGGGGAATGAGAACGAGAACAACTAGTTGTTGTAATGCAAAAACTTTGAATTAACTGATCTATTGACAATATGCCAGAAGGTAGTGCAGTACTAATTTTTGAACTTGTGTGTGTGTGTGTACAATTTCCATTTGGAGAGGGAATACAGACTGCTACACAAACTCAAGTCCTACATATGACCTTGTAAGTCGTACTAGTACTATAAGTAGCTGTTAATTAATAATTAATCATCACAATGCTAGCAGTTTTTAGTTCCTAGCCTTTCCTTCATAATCCAATTTCTCAATATTTGGTTTGAAGCTGACCTTCATTTCCGAGAGAACTAAAATTAAGTCTACGACAAGGGATTCTTTGTCTTGGTGGAGTTCTATCCTACCTTTTCCTAACTCTGTTAAAGCGCATACGTATTTATGAAGGAATCCCCTCGTTTTACTAAAGTATAAATGCAGTAGTAGCCCTCATCAACACTGCAGTAATTACAACATTCTTATCAAATTCCCTGTTTTCTTCAACCGACTATTATTTGTCATTACATCCATGACTCATGTCATGCCTCATTGCTATTTCTCTCATATAGATGACAGCTCTGTAAAAACGTTCCGTATAATGAAACCCAGACTCCAGAATTAGTCCATGGTAGCAACTGTACCATATAATTAATTAATTTGTGTTGTTCTTTCCTCTTTTAACAGTCAATTTTTGGTTCTCTCTCTGCAGCTCCCTCCTTATGCAATGGATACTAAAATTGAGAGGTACACAGACAAGTGCATACCCTTATAAATATATTTATAGAGCGCATAATGTAAAGACTAATTTGAAAAGTACATTATTATGATTCTTACTCCACCCACATCATCTTTCATCAATAACGAATCATGCATAACTGTAGATGACAGGCATGGTCGGTAATTCATGTTTGCTTTCCAATTTCCCATTGTTTCCAGCATATTTGTTTAGCGTGCCTTATTATTAATATGAACATTTAATATACATATATCTATGTGCACACATATTATTATTTCCTTCCTACCTTAATTTCACCATTCAATTATTTAGCAATGGATGTAACTGAATGAAAAATAACACTACTTATAAATATACTCGTTTTCATTTATAAATACATGTTCTCATTATCATTATTATTTTACCGGCAGGAGAACCAAAACCACATCAACTATGCATTGTGTAATGTACAAGTACCTTTTATTTCCCCATCTGGCTGGATTGGATTTGGATACCGAAAGAGATCCATCTCATTCACTTTTCTATACTCAACAGCACACTCTTTTAATTTGGAGAATGAAAATGCGGCTGCCGTTTTCAGCCGTCCTTTTTCAAGCTTTCCCCGAGATCCTTATGGGATGGAGACTTGCGAAGACCTGAAGTAGCATTGCCGATCCGACTTAGGTATAAACTGCAAATCAAAGCTGTCCCCAAGCGTACCCCCATCACTGTCAGAAGCTGTTCACAGATTAATGTTTGAAAAAAACGAGCGTTAAAACTGAATAGGAAAAGTAATATATGGACTTATGTATATACATTATTGTGTAAAAAGATTATTGTTTATGAAAGTCACCAAAAATGGGTAAAATTACCGTAAAATCATAAAGATGGGAGATTTCGGTTGATACAGCGGAAATCAAATCGATCGCACAGAGCGAGGACGAATACATCAGCGCTGCTAGTTGAACGGTTCTCACAACGTTTTTGTCCCGTATAAACATAAACCGCCAAAATGTGAAGGATAATGCTTTCACCGGAAAATAACAGAAAAAATTATTCCAGCGGTTGGTATTTCCTTTTCCGTGTAACACATCTAGAGTAGCTGATTATCAATTTCATAGAATTGTTTGGCAAGTGTAATACGAATCGTAAATAAACAACAAAACAAAAGGGAACAACAAGAGATAAAAAAGGCAATGTTCGCATCAAATGAGCTGCCATAATTACCAAACAGTCCATGCGGGAATAAAAGAAATGTAATAAAGCCATTCAAATTGGCAGTACCAATTTAGAAATTATATGAAATACACTACTCAAATTGAAATCAACATTTTAATGACAGGGAAATTATTAGAAATCAGTAACCAGGCCAGGGGCTTGCCAAAATGTATCAGATTGCCCCATCCAATTTCACACCATACATGGTAATATTCAGTATAACAGCTTATAACATACTTTCTCCATGTATATAAAGCAGAGCAAGAAATAGATGACTTCATAACTGAACTAATGCTCATTGTGCAAACATTAGGGTATAATACGTGGGTGGGATACGTACATACGACAAAATGGCTAAATTGTTTGGTAACTTCACACACACACAACTTGCGCAACAAGAGCTCTCATAAAATGGATTACACATCCATAACCTAAAAAAAGACATCAGTGGAGGAAATCTAATAACATAACTATGATGAAGGCTTCAAATTTTAAAAAGAATTAATTTCAAATTCATCTCTATGAAACCTGAAGCGCACTCATTCATATGCTATCAAGTAATTGATAAGTATCTATTTCATGCGAGCCGCTAGAAAATTAATAAGTTTATAGAGAAGCAAAATCCTAATTAGCAGATCACTACTGAGAAAATTAATAGTAGGGAGAAATATGAGAAATGAAGAAATTACTTGAAAGCGTAAAAGGATATACATAAGCATAAAAATTGTAAAACAAGATGCACGGATGGGCAGACAGAGTGAAAGTATTAAAAGATTTTTAAAAATAAAGTTTCCGTAATAAGATTGGACCATAGAAGATGGAGTAAGTACCGAGCAAGGAGACTGCATAATACTTTGAAGCCATCATCAAGCCCTCTTTGTCCTGTTGTTGTTGAATACCGAGTAATTTGAGTTGACAAGCTTGTCTTGGGAAGAAGAGGATCAATACTGCTTGAACAAAGAGCATTGCGGATAGGAAAGCCTGCCAGTTCCAAACTCCCTTGGGAAATTTCACGTACAAATGCTCATTGTGACCAAGTACTTGCGAAATCTGCAGAAAACATGGGAAAATAAAAAAGAAAGAAGCATTTATAAAAGAACAAAGAAAACAGACACAGGTAAATAAGAATCAGTGAATGCTCATCCCACACGTCAAGATCCATATGAAGATGTAATGGTGAAATGGTGTACGTTTTTTCCTAATCTTCAACTTTCCCTTTCGCAACAAAGATGCTATCAGCATTTGAGGATTACATATATGATACGATCGAATCCTCTCGTCTTTTCTTTAATCTGTGAGTGCAAGACTTATAAAAATTCTGTGTCTTTAAGAGCACCTTTAAAGGATAATAAATCTTTGTTGATCTTCCAGTATTTGTACGAGCGTACACAAGAGTTATTAAGGAATTAATCAATGTCTCTCTCTCTAGTGAAGAGGATGGTAGATGCTCGATTTTTGTCTGATGTACAGAAAAACAGTTTTTTTCGTGTGTGTAAGATTCCACAAAGGAAACTTTTGATCAGGCAACTTTTCTATTCCTATTGATTCTACTCTACTTGCTTGAAAAGAAATGCTTGCTACTCACTTCGTTCACTAAATGATTACGAAATTTGTATGCACCCACACATCATTATGATTAGTTTTTTTTTCTTCGAAAGTTTGTTCCTAATAATAAGCAAATAATACGCAATACGCAACATCATCAAAATGTATAGCACCTTGTTTCTCCTTTTGGTGGTAATAGACTACAAGAGAAATTTCTGGAAACATCTCGGGGCAACCTAAAGCTTGTTTTTTTAGAAAAGAAAATTGGAAGGAATGGAGCGTTTTTCAATGTGTGCATATTGTATTAGAAAACCTGTTGGGAAATTACGGGATGTGGATGTGTGTAGTTTCCCGTGATTATAAATTTTCTGACTGGATGATGATGACGGTGGTGTGGTGAGTATGAGTGTGTATATTTGTATGAATATTATAGAGAGCAGAGAGCAGGCATAAATTAAATTTACCTTAGATCGATGAATGTCTCCGTTGTCAGTTTCTCCTACTCCGAGAATTTTCCGCGTTTTAAGTCTGGAGTGTAGATCCCCACTACTGTGCTTCCTGTGTGTAAGCGATTCATGTGAAACGAGACGAAATTCATGATATCAAATCAGAAGAAAAAGCATTTATGTAGTCGTGAAAGGAAATAGATAGGAAAATTCAATATTCATGATTCATGAAAACGTGACAGCGGCGCCTCTATGTTTATGAGTGTGGCTAAGTGAAAACGGTCGGAAGCGTTGATTTCGGAGGTAAATATGGAAAACCAATACATAAGATGTTTTACGGAGTCTATCAGCTCCCTCACGTTGCTTTCACCGTAACAGGTTTTGAAAATTTAGAAAAAAAATACTGTGACGAGCAGGCCATCATCTTTCATTGTTATTTTTATTATGATGTGAGATTAGCAGGAAAAAAGGGGTCCAACAAACTCTGAAGAAAAGTAGGCTACCCATTTACCCTACTTGTAACAAAATTAAACCACGTACAAAGTTTATACGCGGACAGTGCGAAATTATTGTCCTGAATGGTGATGACCATACCAGCAAGGAACCCAATCATGTACGCTTAACTAAGATGAAAGACAGAGACTAAAGCTTTTAAAAATACCCAAGGCAATAATGAGCATTTCATTCCGTGTTTGCTTTTCTGTGCTAATTCAGGGAGCTATAAAATCAAAGGTTTTAAAAGCTGGAAAAAAGTTATTAAGGGAAAGCAAAAGCTCAGTGCTCAGTCAGCGGAAAGTGAAAACAGACCATATAGCATGTTATTTTGGGAAAGCAGTCAACTTAATATGTAATCTCAAACTTATAGAGACGTGTTGTCGATTGCTGCTATAGTATACCGCATATAATATCCTGACTACACTTTTTTTGCGGCTCGGTGTTATTTGATCGTCCTCTATAAATGAGTTATGACTTGATGACTTCTACTTCAATATACATTCATGGAAGCACGTTCCTTCTAGGGATTTGGGATTGGGTAATATGATACCTTAACTATAGCTATAATAATGTTCTATGCATGTACACAGTTTCTGCATTGCTGTTGTGCGAATTGGGATTTCTTTGTGTAAAATCATTCCGCTGACTTCTCCTGACACTACATAATAAGGTAACAATAACACCATATACCAACATGCAGTACTAATATTATTATTTCCCTTTTCTTTCTGTCCCACATAATGCAAAATCCTAATGTAATGTATATGCCTATCCTAATATTATGGAACGTAAGCTCTCCTTAGCGAAGAAAAGTGTGAGAATGGCAACACAGAAATTGTTGGGAAAGTGTAGATCTGCTTAGAAGAGAAGAAAGGAGAAACAGAGCAACATTATTAGTTTTTCAGGCAAGCTGCAGGATAAAGAAACGGATAAGGCTATACAGGGAAAATTGGGGTGGCCACTTAAAAGTGGTGATGTAAGAAATAAGAGGGGAAAAGCAACCATTGTGCAAAGACAACTTTCATATATTATGTATCTGCTATATATCTACTTTCAACTATATACTTGACTACTTGTTAAAGAGGAATAGTGTGGCAGTAAAACCTCCTTAAAAGTTTGCCTGTGAAAGTAAGATGGGAAGAGGGAAGTGTGCCGTGACATGAAATCCAAAAGAGTCACTTAGGTAGTCATCTTGTACGACCAGTGGTACTACATAATATAGGCATCATGTCTTTTTCGTCTTTTGCTAACAATAAGTAGCCTCCGTATCGGTTTCACGGAAGGAGGAAAAAAGGCACACAAGATGAAACAACACACATATCGCGAAAAATGTTTTAGTTGAGATGGAGTTTGCATACAAATAAGGCACGTCTTTTTTTGTCTGCTGACTCTTGACACATCAACCGAGAAGCCTTACTTTTTTCTCTCTCGATAAAATATACCAATGCTGTCAATGGATGTCTTACTAACAAGCAGACTATACTAAAGTAATCAAGATAAGCGAAGAGAAATGCTTTTTGAATGCAGCTAGCTTCTAAATGCTGAGCTGAAGGAAATATAATAAATGCATTCATTATTTATGATGCCAATACTGCACGTATGTACACATTTGCTTACAAAGAACTACGAAGGTCATCTAAACCAAGGTTCTTTTGTAGTTTGGCTTGGCTTGGTAGTTCTAAAAGAGGGAGGCAGGTAGTTGGAGGAAAAACAAATAAGTTGTAGTGGCAGGCAGATGAAATTGAAGTGGTTTTCCAGGATATTTACTAGCACATATATATGTGTGCATATGTATGCTGCTTATTTTACTTAATTATTTCGAAAGTTTGCACGTGTGAAACAGTTTTTCACTGCAACGAGGAACTGCTCGTGGATCTGTATGGATATCCAAGGATAAAAAGTTGCTGAATCTTAAGGCGAGAATAATTAAAAGGCTTGTATGTAAATGTGCTCATGACAGGAAAGTTACCATGAAAGAAATATGTACATAAAAAGTCTTACTACTGATGCAGGAACGAGACGAGAGCATGGAAAAATATTGAAAAGGATCTTCCTTGTCATTTAATCGATTTAATTTTTCTCGTATTTTAGTTCATTTAACCTACTTTTGTTCATGCGATACTTAATAGATTGTATTGAAGGCCTTCAGATGTATTCAACCTTAAAATGAAAGTACCGCATCTTAGTTTTAGTTACAGTTACGTTGTATGTTAGGCAATATACAGTTTAGCTGAATTGTTCATCCAAAATGCAGACTCAAAGCGAGTAACTGGATACGGGAAAGCATAATACTTATAATTCGATAGTCTCTAGTTTTCTAGTCTACTAAAATTAAATTCATGTATTATCTGAAGATGCAGATGTATGTAATGTGAGCAGCTATGCAAAATTAGCTATAAAACTGGAGAGCTTATAATCCGGATCAAGTAGCGCAACCACAAAAGTTATAGTAATTAGTTAAATTCTATACCCCAAATTAGGATGGTGAAAGACCACGTTTCATGGAGAGCGTTCCTCTTGAAACCAATTCAATGCTTTTTTATCTCTCAGAAGCCACCGCCGCATGAAAGCCAGATTCTAATTGACTACACTTATATTTAATTAACTTTAAAAGGAAACTTACCTTTCCAATTTCGGGGGATTCATGACACGACGTAAATTCTCCTGTTGTAATAGCTTTTGTTTACTGGCAATTAAAGCAGCCGTAGAAGATGATTGTGTTGATGCTAGCTGATTAGCAGCACTGGCAGAGGAACATGAAGCCGTAGTCTCGGATGACGCTAATGATCTTGTTGTTGCGTCAAGTGTCGCTTGTGGTGATGATGTCAACGAAGAGTTACTTGAGGTAACCCTTGCATCAACCACTTTTTCAGCACAGTCTCTCTCATCGATGTCTTTGATACTGCCACCTTTACTAATTAAATTACTATTGTCTTCTTTATTACTACTAATGTCCACATTAACCCTCTCCATTCTCCTCTGTTGTGTATGAACAGACTCACACTTGTTGTTATATATTTTCAGCAAAGTCCTTTCCACGCGTTTCGCAACTTTTATATGAACAGTCAATATGTCGCATCGCGACCACTCATGAACCCAATGAAACGTGAGACTACAGAAAACTGGTTTCTTTCACACCAGCTAATTGTCTGTCTCTGAGAAAGCTATTTTCTTCTTCCATACACAAAAGCAAATTAGGAAAATGCAATCGAGGAGAGAGCAGAAAAAAATCTGGCACACACACACATACACAAATTGAGTGACTGACTATTGTTTTCTTTCACACAGCTCAGCTCACGCACAAACAAAGCTCTTTTCTCTCGTGTGTGATGGGTATAATGCAACAGGTTTGGCACAAGTGACTTTGATCCTGTTTTGACTGCGAGTGAAGGAAGAAAAAAGAAAGCTGGGCAAAATAATGTTTCAATGAGGATAAACATGCGAAAACGGAGTGAGTTTGCCATTTGCTTGTAAACTTGCACTTGTTACCTACCACCACCACCACCACCACCAACCGCCGCACATTTTCTACACATGTACGGACGATATGATGATGCCGATACCATGCCTTCCATATGCTAACGTCATATATAACTTTCACCACCACCAGCTTAATATTAGGTTTCTGTGTAAGTTCTCATTTTACAGAATATTCTCTCCTGTGATGCATGTTGTTAGTAGGGCGAAAAAGGGGAAGAAGTATAAGGCAATGTGTGAATATGTGATAGATAATGCATAATATAAGTGTGAGCATAGAAAATACATGTACATGAAGCCGTTGCGCACACACATTCGTGGATACAGTCATAAAGTCGCCGTAAAGTACTGAGGAGGAAACTGAACAAGATCCGTTTTTACTGTTATCTCTTATTCTCTCTCCTTCACTCCAAAAGCTGTTGCTACAAACCAGGCTATACATGGCTTTCTCCTCTTTCCCCGTCATCATCCATGCTCGCTGACATGTTGTATGTAGGAGAAAACGGTGTCCTTATTTATATAGGATACATAAACTTACAACTTATATCCATCATGTCATCCGAACATTCTATATCCACCCCACACGACGACCACCATGTCTCAAATGGAGAAATAGAGGGAAATTATTTGGAGAGCGAACCCAGAGAGAAAAAAAGAGGACAGGAAATAGGAGAAGGATGTCGAGAGAATGTAAAAAAAGGAGAAAGCGTAGCAGTCGTAATAACGGTCATGCACTTACGTACAATAATATGTTTATGATGGTCAGAACACATTAGAGCATCAGTAACAGTAACTGGCGTCTTAAATGTGTACATGCCATCATCATGAAGTGAAATGCCTCCAACCTGCTCGAGTGGAATGGTAATGTAGGCAAAAGAGGTAGTGAGCATGACTCTACAAGAAATTTCCTGGACTGGGAGAGAATTTCAAGCAGTTGTGAATTGGAGTCAAGAGCAAGTGACACAGATGCAGTAAAAATAGGATGTTATAATGATACGCCCTATGTAGAGCGTCATTAAGAATTAAGAATTATATGAATAGTAAGTAGCTCTACTTACGAGTTTCAATTATATGCTAAGTGGAAATTAAGGTTGAAGGATTACATGCACACACTCTGTAACCTTAAATTGGCTTCTGGATTTTCTAGATTAAAATCTACTCAAGTATGTAATTGAATTTGCTTATCATCCATCTTGCAATTTCCCAGGATGAGAGCACTCCATAAAAACTGTTGTTGTTACTTTAAAATATCAAATTGAAATGATTTTATCTGGGTTTATGTAATTTAGAATAATAATTGGGCTCTTAATGTAAAAGTAAGATCGCTAAGAGTCTGGCGGTAATACTTTAACCTTCCCTTTTCTCCGTGTCTTCAAATACACTTATTATTATGAGCAGTTCAGAAATTAAAATAGAAAAGCCCTGAATCAAAAAACTTGGATAAATATCGTTTGTCTAAAAATACGTAAAGTTGCCCAAATGTTGGCACTTTATATTCAAAAATTCATTTCCCCAGCAAATTTAAATAAATGATCCAAATGTTAGTTTTTCCTTGTTTATATCCACTTTAAACATGAAAGAAACATGTCGTAGCATCCGATAATAGTTTTTTTTCATTTCTTTCTCATTTTTTTCATATTTCTATATTTGCAAACTACTACTAAGATCTTTGTGAAGACATTTAAAGCAAAGTAGTAAGCAAAAAGTGAAGTGGAAGCTTTTGCTCTACCAGTTCTTGAAACTAGTCTAGCATCTCTGCAAATAGTGGATTCCCACTGAAGAGTTTTTCTCAAAAAAATTCATTCACTCAAGAAGACTAAGACTCAAGTTTTGTCGCTCTGTCTCTCCAACAAAACGATAACTTCAGAAATACGAGACTGGAGCCATCAACTTATTTTTCGAAAAGAACATGCCTTATTCAATAGAAAACGAAATTGAGCAGAGAACATTCTGTTAGCATAATACTACCAACTTTTACTTCCTCGTACATAGTTCGGTCATGAACAAGTGCACAAGCACATACAACTTTCGGGCACATTTTCAAAATTGCACAAGTCAGCAGAGAAAGAGAAGAATCTCAGAGAAATCAACTTTGCTATTATTGAATTGGATACCGTTTGTTCACACAGCATGATCAAAAACTGAGAGAATGCAAAGAGAATTTTTCCGTCTTCTGATCCACCCATACTATATTTGAAGTTTGATGAAAAGGCTTATATTCAGTTTGCGATTTATTCATGAAAATCATATCGTATTACTTTTTTTCATCCACAACTTTCAAGCATAAAAACAATAATGATCGCAAAAAAACGGTGCTTTGTTCATCTCCATCTATTCTCCACGGATATCTTGAAAAAGATCATAAAAAGAGCTTGCGAAATATGCTCTCATTATATTAGCGAAACTTTTACCCTAACAAAAATGCTTCCGGTCTGGTTTCTCCCGGATAAACAATGAGTGTTTGTGGTAGCCACTGAGCTGAAATACAAGTTTTAGTTTATCAGCGTCTCGTCTCGTATGTGGAGTCAGCAGAAAAGAAATGCAATGTGGACTTTTAATAATGGCGAAGATTCTTTCCGCTTGGAAAACCAGAGTCTGGAGGATGCATACACGACTTGTGTAAAACAACTGATGAAAAGATGATTTTTTTACCTTATAATTTTAAGCATAATACAGCATATGTTTCGAATAGATAAAGTTAGTGTGTGTAATCAACTTTCATGAAAGTCTTATTCAGTAAGCCTATTATAATGAATAGTGTTCCATTTCCCTGAAGGAGTAGTTTCTCTGAACTCCTGGAGAGCATTAAAGTTTTAGTAATTGATAATCAAATCAAAAACTAAAGACACTCATAAAATGTTTTATGGTAATGAAGCTTTCTCACGTTTGTGTATATGCATTGCACATTGCCCTATGTACAAAGTGTGTATACGGGTGTTAGGCTCAAGTGTGAAAGTTCTGTATGTGTGTATGAGGTGAGCTTGAGAATACTTGTCGTTCCGAGAAAGCACTACTCGCAAAGCAAATGAAAATGACACTGAAACATACTCTCTCATCATGTTTCTTGACTCCATTCAAATAATCTAGATAATTAATAGTGAAGAATAGAAGGAACTTTTTAGAATGGATGCTTTCAAGTTAGAGCCGGCATACCGAAGCCCTGCAGACAATAAGCTGTGCAAAGAGTGCCATTTCCAGTGTATTACATATGAGACTGCACACGTGTGTAGCGTGAAGTTACAGTCTAAAAAACTAAACAAAAGCTATAATAATTCAGTTGTTATATATCTAATGCTTCTACAGTTGGATTCTAATGAATAAATTTAAAGCTGGCGTTTATTTACATTTTACAGTAGTAAAAGTATTAGTAGAGTTGTGCTTTCGCACACGAGGGTATGAATTTCATCTGCAATGTTTACCAGTTACCACTCAGGCAAGACAGGATGAAAACTAATGTTGACTATTAGCATTACATTTTTACACATGAAATTGAATTCACAAACATTAAAATGGCTTGAAGGAAATAAATAAAATATAGTTGAAATGGTGTGTGCAGTATCAACTGAAATTATGACCAACATTTGCTTCCAGAATAGACCATAAATTTGCACTGCAGTATTACATCGTTCTAGAAATGTGTAATTCCCTCTAGTCATGGGCCCTGCAATGAAGACTTTCCCAATGACATTTCATTTCACCTCTTGTACTCTCTATAACTGCTGCTTACTACTTTTTCAAAAGTTTTGCCGATATAAAATTGAAAACTTCTATTACTATTTACTACTTTCATAACACCAAAAAGTGATACAATGTTTCTCTATCCATTCACTGGGGACATTCAAAGTTTTCCTTTGTCGGGCTATGTGGATTGGAGTGAACATTACATTAAATTTCCCCGCAACTTTCTACGAAATTTTTTGAATTTTCGGCTTATTTTGATGTGGGTTTCTCATGGGCTTTGAATGAGACCAAAGAAAACCGAGGCACCCTCAGAGAAAGGTAGTGATGTGTGACGTGACCGCTACTACAAAACTCAGACAAGACACTAACTATCATGTTATTACTGTCGAAGCAAAATGGAACCCACAATTCATATTGTTGTTTTCCTCAACTCTTTTTTGACAGAATTTAATATCAAACTCCCGATGACTGGCGCATGTATGTCTTTTGATTTGACAGTTTTCTGAGGCGTCATTTATTGAAAAAATAAGAGGAGGTACGTCATTCAACAAACGAATGACCAGCAGAATCACTCATACAAAAACGCAATTATGTAATGACATTTTTAGGTAGATGCAATTTGGCATGTGAAACTTCAAGTTGGAATTTCCAACACTAATATTCATCGAGTATTTTTGCACAAAAATCATGAAACTGAATCATTGCATATGCATATAAAACAGCAAAGTACTATCTCCAGAGTCACATAAAAATTAATCATTAAATGTGTCATTGTTCTGAAGTGAGCTTTTTGGTGTATGTCAAGAGTGAAAGCGGTTGGTAGGAAGTGCACTAAAACATGCTCATCTCAACACAATAACAAATACATACATGCTAGTCAAATATTCTGCGAAAATGGGGTTGTCATGTGCAATTAATATGGATGCACATGAATAATATGAGCATCCATTAATATACGATGAGCCAAAAAGCCACTTTCTCTGATCTCTGCACATAGTTGCCTTCCACTTGCCACAGTTTTGGTGAAAGTAAGGTAGGAAGTCGGAAGATATTTTAGTTTCCAGAGTGAAATAAAATCGTATTTATAACTTTTGGTTGGGAACGTACCACTGCAGAAACACAGTTTCCAGAGGAGCACTGTGTGTGGGACCCTAAAGATTAGCGAAAAACGAGAACTAAAAGGTTGCCAGCGGATGTGGTGAAGTACTTTCTCTATCTCAACTTACCCCAGGAACGGATATTACATCGCGGATTCCTTTTTCTTTTTCCGTATTCGCCTATGCAAACTCACTAAAGTTACAGAAGTCCTAGCTAGATTGGAGATAAATTATAAAAGGACACTCACAGTCAGTAGGGAAGTCATCTAAAAAACGATGGTTGAATGGTTGTCTTTTCGTTTTCTAATCCAAGAGCTTTTCACATTTCAAGTTCCCTATAAAAACGAGCAATTCTCTATCCAACTGGAAATTCCAGAGTTTTCATTTTCTATTTCTCCGTTTAATGTACATTCACCTGTCGAATCCATGTATTTCCCTTACAGCTATCTTGTCATGCGGTAAAAGCTCACTTGGTTATTGCTCTTTTAACACGTCATGCACGAGCAGAAATGTCTCCATATATTTTCTTTTAATTTTTTAAAAAACACATACAGTCAGGTTATCAGGTAATATGCTATAGAGGCTTTGAATGTAAAGTGGGACATTTATAGAAGGCCTGGAAGAGGAAAACTCTTAGAAGGTTGGGAAATCGTGGTAAAGTGAAAATCATGATTTGCGGCTAGAATAAAAATGCTGAAGTGATGCATGAAAATAATAAGAGGTATGTAGACTCTCACTGTCTGTGTGTAGATAAAAAGGCTTGATGAGATGAAGTGGGATTAAACATTACGCAAATGTAAAATAGGAGAGCTTCCCTAAAAAACTATTATAAGCTTCCTTAATGATGTAGCGCAAAATAGATTCGTAAAGTTAAGCCTGTTCAAGATTTTAGCGTTTGAAGTGGGGCTCTTAATTTATTTGAAAGAGAGGGGCTTAGCATCATTCACTGAGTACCGACATGAAAGAAATAAAAACGAGCTTTTTTGCATTTAAACTTTTCAAAGGCATTATACAACCTCCCTTCCTTTTTCCAGAATCAAAGACTTTCTTCAGGGCTTTCATGTATGCGGAAAAAGGATATTTTTATTTTTATAGCGGAAATTATCGGAAATGTATTTTGTCTACACGATCGACAAGATTTCCTACAAAAACCATCATCTTATGTTTGATAGTAATTGTTGAATAATATGTCGCATTTCATGTATGCTGCTTTGTTGAATAATATGCAATGTTGTAAGTAGAATAAAGCTTTTTCCTCAATATTAAATCCACTTGTATGCCACCATTCCCCGGAAAACATGACATGAGCAAAAAAAGAGTTGCTATTCTATTCTCCAGCTGCATCATCAACACAACAGCCTTTCAACCACATGGAATTCTCCATCCCTTCCGTTTATAGATTTAGTTCGTTGATACTCACAATTTAGGATATGGAAGGTAGGTAGTAAAAGAGACGAGTTTTCGAAAACAACGTGTGTCCTCCTGTTCCACTTTACAGCTTTATGGATTGGAGAATGCACCACTGGAAAAGTAAATGACGCTCACGTCTCCATAATATTTTTACTTTCACTTTTTTTCTATGGGCTCAGTTGTTTCGTAAGACATGATGGATTTCCTTGTTTCCTTGGAAATCCAAACCAGACCAGAGACCACAATGGTAAAACTGAAAGTAGCTTGAAGCTTATCTGAAAATAGGCTAGCCGTAAAACATTCAAGCTGAATGAATCAACATACATGTTTTTGGAGCATGGCCTATTGTGCAGCTCCTGCGATTAGCGTTTTCTGTGTTTCGGGTAGTGTATTTATGTGTGGAGGGCAACTCGCTAGTTTCATTTTTTAAAGCCAGAAACACAGAAAATGAAGATGGGTACACACATGAAGTGAAATAGAAGGAAATGGTAAAGAGACCTATCCAACCTAATCACATCCCGAGAAAGTAAGGTCAGAGAGAGAAATGACGCAAAGCGTATGTACAATAATATATAATACGGGGGAGTGAAAAGACACAAAAGAACTACATACTTCGTTAAGTCCTCGATCTAACAAGCGTAAAGAGTGATGCAATAACAAGCCCGTGTTAAATGTTGTCTTTGTATGCTTTCTTTGAATACAACGGTGTTTTCAGAAGCGCCTAATAATACGCTTCTCTCCTTCTTTGTGAAACTGCAGTACAAAGAGACGTGAGTTTCTCTCAGCAAAGAAGAATTACATCCTGCCAAACTAAACTTCATAATATACACACACAGAGAGAGATTGAAGCCATACATGATAAAGATTCAGGAGCAAACGCTGATGTGACAGAGATGTAGCACGTTTGAAGTAGATTTCACCTAGAAACAGCTCCCAAGATACACTACGAAAATATTGATAAAGACAACTTCATAATAAAAGTGTTATCTGGAGAATCTCTTTCAGTGTGCTTAAAGGGTTAAAAAACGGTTTCGTTGGACACAATTGGAAACTCGTTGGGGCAAGATGATATCTAGATGCGATTCAGCAAAAAAAAAGATGCGCTTGTCGTTATCATGATTCGGTGGGTGAAGCGGTTCATAAAAGCTGCCTTGATATGTAACGTTCCAATAGTCAAAGAATAGTCAATTGCAAGTGATTAAACTAAATCAGCAGCAGTGGAAGTTATGTACATGGAACACTTTAATTAAGGTTGGTGTTCCAGACTTGCTGATTGATGAAGACAAGGTTCTATGACAGCTTGGATATATGGGCCAAGAACATTAATAACGCATGTAACCGTCTTGCTTTCCACACCTCAAGTCGCCCCAAGCTTGCTGCAAGCTCACTTCTTTCTGCTTTCACTCATCGTCGCATTCAACAGTGGATTGGATGCTTTCTACACGTAGACCCTTTTCGATTTACTAGTGTCTTTTCCCCCAGTCTGTGCATCCTATCCACAGCTATTCTGATTTACAAGTTTGCAAAATTTTTGCTCGTATGATCCTACACTTACACGCTGTATACATTTTCCAAGAGTAGGAGATCCCGACCCCTTGTGGTGTTATGAGAAACATACTATTTTACTCCATGGAGGAAATGTAGAGTAATTCTTGCTGACAAACTGACAACGGCAAATATCTCTCTGAGCTCCAATTAAGCATCTGTATTTCATCACGAATATTATGTAATGCTTTCAGACAAAAATTAGTGACAATTGAAAAATGAAGAATAGACTGATTTGATTACTTGATTACGGTCTAACAGGAAATATGCATGTTAAATGAATGAAAATGCTTGATGGCTTATTATGTACTTTAGTAACAAAATTATTACTCTGTAGTCCTAATAATCAACAATGTAACGTGTAATTTCCTATTTCTATCTACTTCTCCCTGATTCTACCTGCATAACACCGTTCATTCAATATTCTCTTGCTAATCTAGTTTTCGTTCTCAACAAGGACAATTAGCACATATTGTTCGACTCGGAATCTATGGAACAGGAAGACCAACGCCGGGAAAGGTATGCACAGTGCTACTTCGCAATTATGATATACGTCTACTCAATTTAAGTACAAGCAACATTCTGAACTTATGAAACATAACAGTAGAAAGATACTAATGCGATTATCAGTATTCCGTAAGATACGGGACAACAGGAGGCTACGAATTTCAGGAAACAAATTAAACAGCAGTGCAGATATTTTTTATAACAAATTGGGTCGTTTATTACGTACAAATTCGAATCAAACAGAATACAGAGATGTTCCAGTATTTTGATTTCACTTTTTACGCTACGAATTCATACGGAATAGGTTGCAAAAGAACAGGCTCATTATTTCGTGCCGACACAAAATGGGCAGGTCGGGGTTGGGCAGGCTAAAAAATGAAAGATAAAAGAAACAATTTAACACATTAGTTAATCATCTAAAACCACATGACATCCAGTACTCCACAACTTCCTGATGCTTACCTGTCTTTTACAAACGACACGGATTCCCTTCTGCTTGGCTTCCCTCTTGAGGGTCTCGTTATGCGTGACACGTTCCAAGAAATCGGTTCTGCACTTGCTGTGGTTAACGTGTTCAACTCTGACATTAATTCTGTAATAATAAAATACACAACACCATGAGTTCACTTCCAGAAAAACTTTCCTTATGACAAGAGATGTGATTTTTTAAATATAATTATTAATTACTGTACCTCTTGGGGAGGATCTTTCCACGGACACGCTTGTTAACAATGACACCTAGGGCACGCTTCGTAACGTTGTAAACTCTACCAGTTTTACCATGGTAATACCTGTAAGGCATACCTACTTGAACGGCACCATGGCCCTGAAAAAAATTAAAACGAAACCAACTATCAATCAACTCACACTAATGCATCATTATAGATAAATACACACAAAACTCTTAACTAAACTGATAATCATCACATTTTACAGTTAAAATTCAGTTATAACTGTATCTCACCTTGATGTCCACGATGTCTCCAACCTTGTAAACTTTCATGTACGTTCCAAGAGGAATCGTACCATGTTTCTTGAAGGGACGAGAGAAAAGATCTCTCGTTCCTCGACGATAACCCTTGGGATTAGTCATAGTTCTAGTTTAAATGGACCTAAAGTAGAAAAGAACAATTAATGAGTACCAATCGAGATTATAACACAATAAAATAGCACACAATCGAATACAAGCACGTTATATCTTTCTGCCCGTCAATAAAAATCTTGCTGTCACTCAATTATTTAAAAAAAATCAAACACATTTAAATCACCAGACCCTACTCAATCACAACGAAACTAGCCCTTCAAACTTAACTAATCCCAATTAATTAAAAATCTCTTACCTAAAATTAGGAATTTTTCA
>JAQIXW010001025.1:0-22235 GCA_034700685.1 Willowsia buskii
AATAAGTATTATTAATTATTATAATCAATCCTTTTTCTTGTATAGCTTATCGTTCATCTGATATATGTACCTGCTTCGATAATTCAAGTAGCACTCATATTAGTACTTTTAGTTATAAATCACTATATTTTCTGTAGTTATATATCAGCCATGTTGGAATATGATGTTGACAACTTTCAAAAATCAAACCTATGTGATGAATGAGACTTTCAATAATGACTGGTACATATCAAGCGAAATGTCACGCATTTTAAATGAACGTTACTCTTGGCTCGCTAACCGTCTCGTCTATGGTTGAGTTTGAAACTTGTTTATATCCATATTTCAGAGTATGAAAGGGGAATAAGCGGAAATATTCATTTGATTCAACAAAGTTTTACTTTCATAATGCTATTTAATGCATCTTACAATATACCTACCTATGCAGACTCTTGTGATTGTCAACTACTGAAATATTCGGAATCGGTGTAAGTCATACCCTAACTTTTTATCCTGTTCATGCACACCAAACTTTGCTTTTGCATTCATTCAACATTCAACAATAATGCAATTGCAAAATTATAGGGTACAAGATTTCCTTTGAATTCGCTTGCACTCCAGTGGAACCAAATACTAATACCTACATAAATGGCTTTCTGGTTACTTTCCAGTCACCAATTTGTTTACAAACTTTTGTGCATCATAATAGCATTGATATTCCAAACAAATATTTTTCTAACTTTGTGGTGCTCCATTCCATTTTGGTATGTTTTATTGACATTGCTTTAGCGGAAAAGATTATCTAGTAGAATCATAACTTGTACTCATTGAAGCAACCAATTTCAAATACTGTTTGTGAAATCTGAGCATTGTTTTTAGGGAAAATGTAGAAGATTCATGAATTCATTTCACCAGAAACTGCTTGTAAAACGCAACGGGGGAATGCATTACTTTCTCACGCTAAAACCTTTTCAACCCTAAACTTAGGCAAACGAGTCAGCATCTCCCCTTTGCCTTATTCTTTGACTAAATCTGGTACTGCAGTTGATGTTCCAGTAACAGCATAGCCGCAGTAGCTCCGAATCAGTGTACCTGCACAGTATTTATTTAGTACATGGAGAAAAACGGCTTCTTGGCTAGTGTGGAAAAGTGAATATTTACTACAACTATTAGACAATCTCATCACGCTTTATACGGTTGTGCTGTAAAGTAAGATACGACTTCTCCAGGAATTCTTGCATGAATACATGAAGCCATTTAAAATGGGTTCTGTGTAGAATCATGAATATGTCTTATACTGCCGACTTAATTAATGGAAGGTGTCAATTAATGATCATTTCGCTAGACGCCTGGTTGGTTGGCTTTATGACAGTTGCACGTATTGTATTGTGTATGTAGCTTTTGCTCGTCTGCATTATATTCCGTTCGTAGATCCTAGAGAATTATAAGGAAGAAAACGTTTATGTTTTGTCGAAATCTCAGCGAGAAATGAGGAAGTGGAGATGAAGAAGAGGAGAAAATTGGAGTGGGGCTGAGTGACTGATTGAGAATTCAACAAGAGATGTGTACGAGATGCTCTCGGAGTAGTGGTGTGAACTGGTAATGAAGACAGCTTTCAATGCTTTTTGTGAATTGTTGTTGATGAGGGGCTTGGCTTGGTTCGATTTTGAACGTTCATTATTATACGAACAACATTTCACTGCAGTGATCCACTTTGCTTTCAACTTTGAATTAAACAGCAAGAGGGAGAATTGAGGGGAAAGTTAAAGTGAAGGAAACATTGGTGCATGGGCTACTTTTGTTATTGGTGTTCCAGAGATTCACCTTCAACGTAGTTTTCTCGCCAACAACAAACAAACAACAGTAAAATATAAAATACATGCCATCACAAAAAATAAATAAAACCGGAGTACCGAAGGAGCTTTAAAGTACCCAAATAGATAAACAGTAAAAATTGGACAAAGGCCCAACGATGTTCTCATAATCATAAGGAATCTTCAGCGGGCTGCACGTCTGGTTTGGAAAGACAGACAAACGAAAATTCAATAAGAAAGAATGCTCTCCCAAATAAACCTGGCCAACTGCCGGGAAGGAGATTGAGCTTGAAATGGCTACTGCTGAGAGGCAGATGGAAATACATATCATGAATTTCCCCATTTTCCTGGTTTTAATTTGTGTTAGTGAAAATACTATATAAATGCTTCTGAAATAACAGTGTTGTTTTCTTAAGTGTCTTATGTATATGCACACAACATGAAGACCATAGCTAGATGCATTACAATCAAGTGGGCTTATAAAACCTCAAGCGAAAGCTTTTAAGAGCCGAATATAAATACATCCATGCAGCCGTGCATGTGTATTAAATACACTTGCATACGTAGCTAATAATTCCTTATAGGTTATAGTAGGTAGAATGAATGGAAAACACCATTTCCGCTCTTTACTCAAATGCCTTTCAATCTCAGGAGATCATAATGACGGGGTTTATATGCTTCTCTTTTCCTCCTCCATTCACTCTCAATCACCCCCTACTTTTCCCACTTCATTATACATCAGCATCTCTGCATCATTACCGGCATTTCTAGAATTGATTGGCTATTTTCTGCTTAAAATGCTAATGCTGCTTGATGAGTGGAAGGAAATGATGATGATGCATTGAAATTTATTGGGATTGGGATATTGCATACAATATTATACTGCATGTTTTTTGTACTGATGATAAAGGTGTACTCGTCTGATGCAGACAGTTTGACCTCAAAAATGGTTTAATATCTCGCAGTACTACTTACCCATTGTGGTACGTCCGATGCAAAACTGAAGTTAGATACACACTTGCATTTTAAATTTCCATGTTTGTTTCGTTTTTACTGTGCTCAACCTTTTCATTGTTTACTCACGTGCTAAATACTAAGGATGAAGAGAATAGTTATTTCAAAACTAAATGAAGGTTTTTACACCAAAGCAGACGTAATTTCTTTCCCAAATCATAATAGTTTTATTTATAATGAATATACATATAGAATATTATACACATTGTACAGAGTTTATCATAGATCGTATATAGGATTCACGGTTTATGAATCTAAAATCTACGTGTTCTTTGACTTAATTGTTCTTGATTTTCATTATATTAGACATGCATAATTCATTGCTCATATTACAACAATTTAAAATAAAAGAACATTAGTAAAGGATTGTTACAGCCAGCAGTTAAAGGTATAACTATATGTAAGTATTTTATAGCTATTTAATTTACTGTACGATATCAACATATTAATAATTAAGTTTACTGTTTAAAAGCGTTGTGCATTTTTGGGATTGAATTGAATATGAATTAATATCAATCAGGGAATCAATACAATTTTTCATAATTTTTTTCTTTGAGATAAATATTTACATTGACAGACCCGTTTCTACACATGACATATAATATTTATGTTACTTATGTTTTCAACAACCAAAATGCTCTGTACTCTAACTTACAAATCCATTATATTTAAAATTAAAACGAGACTTTTTAAACTGTCTGCCCTTCTCTAAAAACAACAGTTTTTTTACAGACAATATTTGAAACCTACATGTAGTTCATCCGATTCCACAACCACAAACTTTTAAATTAAACATAATTTGTATCCTTACATATTTTGTTAAAATGGTATTGTTGTAAATACTTTATGTAAACTTATAAGTGGTATACTTTATTATATACCACCGTATTACAATTTACAATTAGGATGTCATCCATCAGTATCATTTAATGCTCTGTGCAGCATACATGAGTAAAGCCTCACTATTTTTTGTAATTACTTTTCATTCCGATAATGTAAGCTTTTATTAAATTATTATTGTATATGTCAAAATACCAGGTCACGTACATACAAAACACGGCTCAAATTTCAAATACGCACAGCATAAACCTTATAATTTAAGTTATGCAATATTTATGATAATGCGCATAGAGTTAAAGTATGTTGATCTTATACTATCGTCGAATTAAATACATACTCTCTCTTACTCTCATATTATTTTGCTCATATGCGTTCTATCATCTAAAGATGCTTACCGATAAATCAAGGTCCGATAATCTTGCGATAAATATTCTAATTCTTATATTCATAGGGATATTAGAAAATACATAAAATCTTGACATATTTTTGGATGTCCTTACATGCATATTATACTTACAGAAGGTGATAAATGCATGTAATACGCATTTTGTATTCGTTACTTGTTAAATGATAGGACAAGATAGTGTGAGGAATGGTAGGTGAGTACCGGTTTCCATTACATGGTTAATCTCGTTCTTATCACTCTTCTTATTGACATGCAAAAATATTTATTAATACATGCATAAATTCTGCAAATTTGTTTTATAAAATCGAAAAAAAAACAGATTACATTATAGAATCAAAGAAAAAGTTGTTCATCACCAAGAAATTCGTGAAAAGCAACAAGGTAAGAAAAGGAAATCACTACACGTTAAAAGATACATGGGCTTACGTAATTAACTATAGCATTTTGGATTTTGGTTTTAAACCAAGCTGATACGTTTTTACGTTTTGTGTATATCATATTTATATTTATTTCTATTCTAGCAGCCCATTTTTGTTATTGTAAGGAATTTATTTTTTACGTGTTAAATGTTAAAACCTACCGTATCATCTAATTTTTGAAACTCTTCTCTCGATAACACATAGGTAATACGTACTCTAGAGAGTATTCTAAGTTCAACGGTTTTTTCATTTACATTAGGTTTGATTTTACCATTTAACATACATTATGGACACGTATAACTTTACTTTTCTCTCATTTTCAATTCCAATACATCTGCACCTTCTTATGTTTGTGCATGGAGCATTTCATAAAGTGCATCGAGCCGTAATAAACATTATATGTATAAAAAACTTCCTCTGCTTGCATGCCTCAAAAAGTCGATGAGTTGGTAATCTGATCCTTTTAATTACCATCTTAATATGAAACTAGTTAATAGAAAATGGCACCTTAGCTTCTTTTCTTTGGAATAAGTTGATGTTATGAAATATGGGCATTTGTTGTACATTGGATTTCTTATCTTTTGAAATTAATATAATTATTAGGATAGTTTGAATACCCTATGCATTACCATTGTCTTTAACTTAGTTAACATAGCATTGAATTACAATAGCATTTATATAGATAATTTTTTGAGTAAATAATTAACATGAGTTTAACTTACATTTTATATTATTTGGATTTGTTTGGAATCACACGGTAGAGAAGAGATGGGTGAAAGCAAGAGATACTTTGGCTAACGCATATGGCATAATGAGGAAAGGAACACAGAGAGGCACAAAAATATTCGAGGGTCCTGGGCCCAATTTACTACTTGATTTTGGAGAGGAAATAAAAACCATCGTTTTTGCTGCGGATGCCACTGCTGCAGAGGATGACGCTGAGGAAGATGACGAAGAGGAGGGAATCAGGGAATGAACGCTTCCTCCTCCTGAAGAAGCTGTTTTGTGATGCTGAATGGCAGCTGTCTGGTCCCCGGAAAAGCCGGATGCTGTAAATTTACAGAAGAAAAAAATGAAAACGCATTTCGATAAATTGTTTTGATGCTAAATATCGAGACATTTGAACCAACATAAATATAAACTTTTCCACCTTCCCCCAACACAGTTCAACGACAATCCTTTTTGGCTCTTTTATTGATCAATTCTACTGAAACATTGCAGAAACCATTTATCATATTTAAAATTACGACAGTGCGTGAACACTCGAGCGAATAAACTCTTTTGCCTGTAGAAGAAGTGCCGCTACTACACTTCAATCTGGAAATGTCTTTTCCATTCCTCACGCAAATGCATGCGCTCAGTTAAAATCTCAAACTACTGGGAACAGAAGAGAAAGCAGAAGATGGAAGGTGTACGATAGAATACTTAGCGATAGCGTGAAAACAGTCAAACAGCCGACAGTCATGCTGAAAGTGGATTGCATGTATAGTTTCTTATTATTTTCGTCGCTCCTGTTTGTATTATGTGTGGGGTCGCACAAGTCGTAAATCATCAAATATATTATATTAAAATGAACATTCAACTCAACAACAACTACTACATTACAACGGGAAGGAGGACGAACATAAGAGAAAATTGTTATGTACATGGGACTCTCAGGTTCTCTCTAAATCTCAGGTCGGCTTCAGCATTTCCACACACAAAAATCTTCCACCATCCACCCTTTTCACTTGCCATTTTTTGTTCATCTTGTTGCGAGAACAATTTACCATACGAATTGTGTTGAGTGAAAGCACGTGTAGCATTCATGTTGTTTATTCACTTTCACTCTTCCGCTCACTCTCTGCACTTGAGTTGCTAAATGCTAATGCTACATCACCGTTATAAGTTTTGTAACTCTTACTACATCTTCGTGTAGAAGAACTTCACAGAAAATAGAAAAGGATATGGTGAAGGCTGAATTGAGAAAGAGTTCACATGTTGTATGCCATGTAAAGCATGTACATATATTTTTCTACTTTGATGTTTTTCTTTTGTTGCAGCTCAATTCACATCCTCCTCTGCACCTTTCTCTCTGGATTTGATTTGTTTTTGTTTCAATTTTGACAAAAAATAAATAAGGTAACAAAAAAAACACAAGAAAGGCAAGGCCGACATCAGCATCATCACCGGAGCTTTCATCATCATCATCAGAGAAAACATCTTTCATAACAAGGTGAGCAAATCACACCTGCTCTCTCTATCTCTGTATTTATTCACGTACATTGTTCATACAACTGTCTACAGTAAAACTTTAAACGTTTCAATTCAACCAACATTTCACACTAATTTTTCTCCATTCATTCGGATCTTTCGATATACATAATTAGAGGTTGCTTAAGTAGTTACTTACAGGCGGAGTAGGCGGACACATATACCATTGTACTAGCAGCTTCTGCATTTGCTGCTTTGCACGTGTAATTTCCTGAGTGAGATAGATGAGCCTTCCTTATTATCAGTCTTGAATGTGTTTTTCCTACCGAAGGTTCCGTTTGCACGCTTAGCTCTGGGCTACTCAAGTAATTTATCATCCGGTCGTTGTGATACCAGAAGATGTACTCTGGTGGCTTTGGGCTCTGCAAATACAAGACACATCAATACAAAAACATGAGTCATCACGGTTAATACATACATACATAATATCTTGTTCTTAAAATTTGCAAGGGAAAATGAAAATTGCAAACCTGCATATTTCTCAAATGAAAAATATTTTATGTTCAAGGTAGACTGAAAATTTGTTTTGTCAGTAGTGCGGCACAACACACGCACCATACACTACTTACAATACCTAATGCCGCAGTAGGGTAATAATACTGCCAGACATGAAATGAATTTTTAGCATTGCTCATATTCATACTAATATTATTCATAGCAAAAACTCAAATTCCCTACATTGCATGTTAGTCTTTGAAGGACAACAACAGCATTATCATCACATGGACCTTTTAATATGTATAGAATGTCTATTCATAAGTAAACATATAAACCACAAAAAGCATCCTTTTCTTTTCATCATCCTATCTCTGCAGTTGTATTTCCCCATCAAAATACAAACCACCACAGGAGAGGAAAACAAGATATGCCGACTTTTTTCTTTCATACTTTTTTTTTCTCTCTCACTCTCTACTTGAGTGCTTTATGGTCTCCTGTTAACTCTGCCGGTGTGACTTGCATTCTCAAAAAGCTACACCGCCGCATTTTAACAAGCCTTGTGTGAGCAAAAACGTAACATTCATATTTCCACCTATAGCCATATCATACTTTCATGCCTCGCCATTCCACATAATAATAATCATCTACAATATAGCCATCATCATCATCATCATCATCCAAGTTTTTTTCTTCTTTTTTATATCACATATCACAGCGATATGTATCTTCAACTCGACTGACTACACTCCAAACACACAATCCTTGTCCCAGGTCGCAGATGCAATTTGCAACTGGAAAAAAAGCTTTTCCTCTCTTTCATTTTCGCAGAAAAAAAATGGCTAGCATATACCACACCAATCCATGCCATATCACACGGCAGGAGAGCACACGCAAAGCAAAAAGGTAAAAGAAGAAAGTAGTTCTTTTCTCCGATGGAGCTGCCGCTGCTATCATTACAAACATCATCGCCACCACCACCATCACCGTGAAAGAAACACCAGAACGAAACTGCTCACAAGAAGAAGAGAAGAAAACAGCAGTTTCTTGAACCATCATCATGTAGGTCGGTTGTTGTAACTTGTAGAAAGGTAGCTAGACTCCTGTTTGATGTGGTTTTTGCTACCATTGCCACGCCACCTTATATGTACCTACCAAAAACCTTCTTTTTTTGCAATAATGTTGACCTAGTAATCATGATGATGATACCTGTCTTCCCCGTAAAAAAACAGCAGTGAACACCGTGCGACTGTTGTGGCGATGGTGGTGGAGTTCTCAAGAAAAAAACGAGGTAATATCTTGATGCATAAATATTTCAGGAGAGAAAATGGTCTTGCAAGGAAAGAGAGCTTACAGAGAAGCAAAGCAAAAGACTCGGTGAAAGTAGTAGTGGTCTCTGTCTACCACTCTACTTATACACATTGCCTATTCCAACATTCATTCATTTTCTTTTCATCGTTCACCAGCAGCGAACAAGAAAATCTTGATGGCCTTTTTGCCATTTTAACCTTATCATTATCATCATGTGGTATGATGGCGTATACTTAGCCGACATGCAGTACAGTGTGAAGAAAGGGAATAATGGGGAGAAAGTAGATGGAAAAGGTGATAGGAAAAGTAGTAAAATAACCTTTCTTATTGGTATATTATTATTATGTACATGTTTAATCTTTTAATCATTGACAAGCTTGTAGCCTTGCGAATTATTATAGACTTCACCTGTTTATAGGCATACCTATGCACGTTTCTTCCTCTCTACCTGGCACCTACCATCATCATCATAAGCAATTTGCCTACTTGTCATCGTAAATCATGGAATTGCTGTGTAGTGCATGGTGGCAAAGTCGGGAGTGAATAAAAGCTAAAGGATGAGCTTAACACACTGTTAGGTATGGGCGTGCGTATATATTATGATGACTGCAATGAAGGGAAAAGGATGCCCAGACCTGTCAGGTTTCATATTGTTCAATAATCAAAATTTCCAACATGGTACCTAATCATCATATCGGAATTAATATATTTTAACTGTGAGCCAACTATGAGCAAGTAAAGTGGAGCGTCTCTGGGTAGCAGCCGGATGAAATGAAATGCAACGGAGAAGATCAAATAAGGTTACAACAACAGTATACATAATGAACTGGGACGCTAAAAGCAGGGTGTAAAATTTGAGGTTATTTTTCAAGGGAGATGTGTATGCCAAGGAAAGACGAGAGAATCGAGATGGACGTTTTCTGCCGACGAAAGTAGCTTTCTTTGGTGAAAGCAGTTACGTATGTTGGCATTTCACATTCACATGCCATTATCAAAATTACGATGACTGGTGAGTTGTTTGGCAGTTGGTGGGATGGGGTGACTATGAAAAAGAGCATTGTACATTGTACTGTTCCAAGTATGCATTCAGTATTCAGATGCATGCATTTATGTATTATGCATATTATGAAAGTAGTTGATTTTATACAAGAATATAAATGTTTTATGATAAATGCAATCAAATTTACTTTGGGGGAGTCATAACATGCATGACATGGCGGTGGTGGGCTGGTATAGAAAGTTGGTGGCCTGTCAAAAATGACCCTGGAAAATTTATGGTGAAGCAGCAGAAGGAATTGAGGGCGATGGATTGGGAGTCGGTCGATGTACCGCTTGAAGAAATTGCTAATGGATGAAAGTGCATTGTGATAGGCATAGAAGACAGTTATACTAACAGAAAATACTGTACTAAACAGGGAGTGTGCTAACTCTAGATTTTTGATATTGTTGTGCATCAATATATCATGTTCATGCTTTTATCAATAAATTTAACGATTCATTCATTGAGTACGAAATTCCCTAGCAATATATGCTCAGGCTGCGTTATATTAAACTTTTACAATTTACATTATTTTTCAAGTTGTACTTGGGTGGAGACCATCTTGCACACGGTACGGTGACAGTCCATTAGTGCAAGGTGCAAACATAATAATGGCAATGAAAGAAAACATGATGCATGAATAAGTTATTCTAACTTAAAAAAAATAAGCATAACGAGCAAAGATATGACATAGTTTAATAAATTTCGCATGCATAAAATATTGAAAAAAAGTTCATTTTAAATATTTCGTTTTAACTGATCAGTTTCAAAAACTTTGTACTGATATCATCACAGATTTGAATGTCGTTTGTAATATTTAATACAAGGTGGAAGCTTTTCTATACAGAATAATAAATTGCGTATTTACTTAAATACTTAATTTGGTTTTCATTTACGTAATAAATTTCCAAAGTTCAAATTTCCATAAATTGCATTTGCTTGCACCTTACTCTTGTTTTGAATATGCATATTTGTGTACTAGTGATTTTATTTTATATTTTAATTGTAATTAACTGTGATACCTTTATTACAATTTGTGCAATATAGCTTGCTGTGCCTCTGAAGAATTTTTTCACAAGTATATAAATAGCTGAGACAACCCACAGAACTTCATTCAAGGTGTGCCTTTTCTTGGGGTTACTACAAACTATTACTGAAATCTGGGTTGGAGTATTTCAAATTATTAAAACTTATTTTCAGTAAACTCTGCTCGATACGCAGGAATTGTGTTTTTAGATGACATTTCCTACATACATCATAAGATTTGTCGCGTTACTGGTTGCGATTTCTCCAATTTTTTATTATTTGGAATTAACAATATTCGACCATAAAAAACATAATGGCTGATGGAAATAGTTACAACCAGGGTGGGTCCAGCAGCGTTGGGCGCAAACGAAAAATTTTGCCTCCAAGTGCAAATAAAGAATATTATGGCGCTGATGGAAACAATTCTCCAGAGCTCCATGGCTTGGCCACAGGAAATTCCGAGGGACTGTCACCGGTAAGTTGGAGTTGCATATGATAAAATTCATATTGCATGTGAATATTAAATGATTCTAGGCTATTTAGTGTTGTTACTGTTTTTCATTATAAAGAAACTTAAATCCCTACAGGTATCCGTCGGAAGAACTCCTCCCATTAATTGCTCAAATGAAACTTCCGGTATGCCTCAACCAAAAAAGAGAAAGTTTGGAATAACTATCAGACCGAGAGAAGATGTCGACTCGGAAGATATTGAACTACTGTGGGAAAACATTGAGAAACCTTGTTCCTCAGAGAAATCAAGCAGTATATACAATCTGGATGCATTATATGGAGGCCTACGAAACAAGTCTAGTGTAAAGGACTATTGTTATGATGAAGATGATCTACAAATTGTTTATGAGGGACCGAGCTTGAGTCAATCAACAATGTAGTGTATTTGGAACACATATACCCACCAATGTAAAATGTAAGTTTTGTCAAAGATATTTTACTAATGTTTATCTACAAAAAATACTTTATTATTTTAAATGACCCGTCCACACATAATCAGGATTTGCTTTTATCAATTTACAGGTAATGGGTACAATTTGGATTTTGTACGAACTACCAGAAGAAGAAAAATGTTGAAAACATTGATCGATTTACATGATCAATTGATTCATTCCAAGTGCCACATGATGGGTGGCATATACCTCGCTTTCTTGGATACAAACAATGAAAATTGTGATGAATGGAATTTACAATCTCTGGACTCTGGATGCTCAGTGACACGCTCTACTTCTCTACTTGTAGGAGTAATTAACCCGAATGATTAATACTGTAATAACTCAAGCAACGTTGACTGTTAAAATGTACAATGTTTATTTTTCAATTAAACGTTTAAAAACTTAAAAATCTTAATCTGTGTTTTTATCAACAGTCGTAATAAGATTGTCGGAGCTGCCCTGTTGTACATGTGCATTTTTAGTATACAATCAAAATTTTCATCGCAATCAACAATGTTTACTCACCTCTCTGCCTCTCACTAACCAACAAAGCATGGTACGTTGACACACACGCACCTTCTCCATTTTGCCATAAAATGTTTACCTACTAGCTACACTTCCTTTGTCCTCCATGAAATTTTAATGAAGTCATTCCCACTTCACGACATTTACAAACATATTAATGCATAAAAGAAGTTATTTGTCCTTTTTCCCAGTAGCATATGATGAATAGCGTGCTGGTGTGCTTTATATTATAACAACCAACTTCCTTGATTTCCCTCCTCGTATACCCACATAATATCTGCCTACTTACAAAACAGCAAAAGTGCCAAGGCGCGCGGCGTCTTTTTACCATATTTACAATCATCTCCTGCTCCACTCAACTTGTCCATTCTCGCCTTCTCTTTCCGTTGTCGTTCCCAACTAACTTTGTTTCTCCCTGAAAGATTTTCTTGTTAGTTCCTGTGTGAGAGAGAGAGAATCATCATCATCAGCCATGATGAAGAAAACTACAACAACGGACGACAAGGTAAAATTGTATGTAAAGTAAATTGAGTGAGGAAAGAGAAAGCTAAAAATCTTCTGACACAACAATACAAAATGCGTATCTTTATTCATCCCATCTCTTCTATTCTCTTTCTCTCCAACAAAAAGCTCTTGTCTCGTTGTCTCGTTCGCGTCGACCCTCCCGTCTTAAATAATATACTAGCCGCGATCTCCAAATTCTTTCGCCTGGTTTTCCCAGACCGGCGGAAAACATAAGGCGTCCAAGCAAAAGCGAGACAAAGCTAACACGACGAGCCAGGGACTTGATATTTTTTGTCAAAGCTTAAGTTAATTTGGGAAAAGCTCCTTGTTTCCCTGCTCCTGCTCTGGACCGGCGACCACACCGACACAAAACAGGATGGAAAAAATGAAGTAGGGAGCAGTAAAGTAAGTGGCAATGCAGCAGCAGAATGTACGTGTTCTTTTTCCTTATTCATGAGATATGCTCCTATTTTTATCTTCCTCTCGTCATACCCATCATCATCTTTAGCAACAGCATCTTTCTCTTCTTCTCATGAAAAATTTCAACTTTCAACCGCCCAACTTGTTTCTTTCTTTTGTGTACCAACAACGCCTCCTTCTTGTCGCACACACATGGAATGTTACCCTACTACAAAGCAGGTTTCTAAAGGGGACTTGGGACATCAGGAGGGCCAACAACGGAAAGGAGGAGGTGGAAAGAGACACACAGACAAGCAAAAAAAGAATAAAAAGTGCGTGTTGTGTATCGAATTTTTAATATTTCATCGACATTCGGAGCATGTTTTCTCTAGGGTCTCGTCATCCTCTTTCTCCTTTTCTCTCCCTCGCTCAATTTCTGTTTTTCTTTCTTGTCTTGTCTATCTCCATCCGCTTTAGTGACTCTCTACACCATACCATATAATATAACATTATCATCATTTTTGTCATCATCAAGATTGTCGTCGAGAGGAAGAGAGCAGCAGCAGTAGAGAATTGTGTAGTCGAAGCAGAGTCATCATCATCATAATATATTTTGATTCTTTTACACAAAAAAGGCCTTACATAAGCATAAATATAAATATTGTTCAGTCAGTCTGACTTCAATATTATGAATTTTTGTTCCTACTCACTAAACTCCTCTCTGATATTTTCTCTTAAATATATATCATACGATAAATACATATTATTCTGTCGTTCGGTAAACTTTTACTGGTAGCATTATTATTGTCGTAGTGGAAAAAGAGATAAACTTTTTTTTGTTTTTGTGCTGAAACAGCATAGAAAACTGGAGAAGAGTGAAACGCATCATCGGGATTTTACTACAATTTCTATTCTATCTGCTGTGCAGAGTTTTTTTGCGTACATTTTACTGTCTTCTTTTTGATATTTTACTTAACATCTTGTTTTGTTCTCTAGAATATCCTCCTCTTCATCATCATCACAATAACAGCATATTATTTTGCTACTGTTGTTGCTGGAGAGTCGAACAGGAACAAAAATAGAAATAGACAGTGGAGAAAGCTTACTCTATAAACATGACAAGTTTTTGATACTTTTATTTTTTTTAAAGAGGCAGACATCCTAACTAACAGGGAGGGGGAGCAGAGAGGAGGAAACTTGGCTAACAAAAATGTATACCGACTGGTGACTGAGTTGCAAATGTTGTACAAACGAGTAAGGAGGAAAAGATGATGCGAGTACAAACTGGAATTCTCAAAGGTCCTCCTCCTCCGGTGTCCCTTGTTCTCTCTCATCGTTTCCTGGTAAGTACTTTCATACTTATACTGTGGTAGTTAGCCAGTTTTTACATTTTTTATGTATAAACCACTTCCATAGCTTTTTTACCACCACAGCATTCACTCCTTTCTCCTACTGCTTGGTTTAGCATTTTTTACTACTTTTTCATAGTAAGCAGTATAAAAACAACTTTTTCATATTATCTAAATATGTAATGATCTTCACTCCCACTGAAACTTTTTTTTGCAAAAGTACCGAGGAGGAAGAGGAGGAAAAAGTAAAAAAGGACACAAACTGCCACCGCATCACATAACATGGTACCCAGCGCCGCACCAGAGAGGCTTTTCATTTCAAAATACATAATATAAAGGCAAAAGCCGAAGACAAAGTTAAGGGGTCCTCCGTAGACTAGCAAGTTA
The DNA here is from genome assembly GCA_034700685.1 of Willowsia buskii. Taxonomy (NCBI): domain Eukaryota; kingdom Metazoa; phylum Arthropoda; class Collembola; order Entomobryomorpha; family Entomobryidae; genus Willowsia; species Willowsia buskii. The sequence continues at coordinate 14,645 of JAQIXW010001025.1, forward strand.
CAATTTATGTATGTCGTTTCTTGAAGTAAGTCTTGTAAGCATTGTTAGATTTCATATGTGAATGAACCCTATAAGGCACTCATGCATTATTTAGGTGCTCCGTTTTTTATGCCGGCAACAACAGTTGACGAGACCATGCCAGCCAGTTCTGGTCCAAATTTTGGATTTTTAAATGTGGAGGGAGTATACATGCAAGTAGAAAGGGAAAGTACAAACAAGCTATGGCAAATCTACATGGTTGGTTGACTATGGACCATACATGCATAATTTACGATATATTTCGAAAGTGCTTTTATTATTACACTGGGGCACCTCACTCAAATTTTCAGAACACGCACAGTGCATCCCTCCCTGCCCATCAGAAAACAACGGAGTAAAAACGACATGATGATGAAAAGAGGAAACTCTTGGTCGAGCCTCTGCTACATTTTCTTTTTCTAAAAAAAATCATAAAAAATTTTCTTTCTGACGACGACGAGGTATACGACCTAACACGCAATAAGCACTTTTATGTATTATTATTATATGCATGGAACTTAAGGAACCATGTTTTTGTGTCGCTTTTTGTGGTGAAGTTTGAACTAAAAGTAGTACAAATCAGATGGAATGAGTTCACTCACTTTCACTCAAACCAGACGGCTTTCTCTTCTTGTTTGTCCATCTTTCCGAGAAGAAGAATAGAAAAAAGAAGAAGTTTTATTCGCAATGTTGTCATATTTGTTGATGTTTTGCATACATTTTAAAAATAAATAAATGTATATGTGCTTATTCTGTTTTTCTTCGTAGCAGTCGGTTTGGCTTGGCTCGGGTGAAGTGGAAATAATGTCACATGTCGGCTCCTCTTTTCTTCCATTTTCTTTTATTCTGGCAGTTTTTGTGCAGAAATTTTAAGTGACAAAGCGAGAAAAACTAAAACGTCGTTGTCGGCGAGAACACTGGTATACATATATGCATATGATGTACATTTTTTACATAGAGAACCCGCAATAGATTGTAATTCCACTGGACAGAAGAAAGCTCTTCCTTTTATTCTTTTTATTCTCACCTCTTGTGCAATTTGTATTCATATTCTTCACTTTCAAGCTGATGTTTCTAGTTTAGCTGCTCCCATTCCGGCGTCATCGTCATAGCCAAATTATATTAGCATCATGATTGCTTGTTTGCTATGTGAGTCATGTGAGTAGCGTTGTCGGCGCAGTGAATCCCAGTTTGTATTCATAATTTTCCAAGAAAGGGTAAAATATGAAAAAAGGAATGTACAATACATACATGCCCTATTCTTTTCATTCTGAGTTTAAAATGGGGTTATGCATACTTTTTATTAATACTTATATTATCTCATACGCTTTAAATTTGATTAAATATACTGTGTGTTCCGGTTTTATCTTTTTTACTTTTCCTGCTTTGGTTCTTGGCTTTACATTTTATATACCTAGTTTTGCAGAAAAATGATATTCGATTTATTTTCTCTTCATGCGTTTACTTTTACCATTTTTGTAGTTTCTTACTTTGTATTTTAGTAGGCTAAAAAAGCAAATAAACGAGATTTACCTTCTAAGTTCAAGACCCTTTCATATTATCCATGTAAACAAATTTACTGGTAAAGTTGTGTTATACTAGATGAATTTTTGTGCAATAAATACTGTGACCCTGATCCTGCAGTGTATTGGGATTGGTTATATGTACATATGTTTGCGAATTAAAAAAATAATCGAGAGTTTTGTAACATATACATAGTTTAATTTAACAGTACAATCTAATTTTAAGTAAGAATAACATATTTTTGGTTTCTGTAATTTTGACGCATATCTAAAGAATATCATGTCTTCTTGGAGTTGTTTAAAACATAAACGCTGAAGCAAAACTGTAAAAGGACTTTTAGTATAAATGGTCGAAGTGTAAAGATGTTGGACTTTGATTGCTCATAGTGATTGTCTGAAGAAGTCTCTACAATGAGAGTTTCATTGAACTACACAAAAACTGCTGAATTGCTTGTTAGTTTTTCTTTCATTGTTTCTCAGAAAAACAATAGACTCAATAGAGCCTAATTCCCTAGTCACTAGTTGTTTTATTTTTGCATAAACGTTATGCTTATGAAACTATTCTCTTGGCTGTTGTTTTACACTTCAACGAAAACAAAAACACAACCATGAAAATAATACCAATGCTTCATTACAAAGTTGAACAAACTTAGGTAAACTCTCTCAGATGGACTACACCTACACCCAATCTTTTTCCCCATTTTTTGCTGAGTTTATTAAAAAGGCTTCTTTACAAAACAACAAAAGAAGCATTCGATTTTGAAATCCTCTTCCATTGTGCATTCTGCCTACGAAATAGAATCTAATACATAGTTCTTAGTTTGTTCATCTGCATCAGTAAGGCTTACAAAATATCTAAAACAACAACAGGAACAACACTAGAATAATTAAAATCCGCAACCAGCATCATCACTAGCAGTAAGCCCACATATTAGAAGCAAGAGCACTTGTGTTCCAAGGGCAAAGAAGAGATTTTCTTTTGTATCTGCTTCTTTATTCCACACGCGTACACTCTCCTCGTCTCAATTACAAAAGCTCATGAGCCTCATCCCACATTATACATTCCCGTGTATTTATGCAAGAGCTCATCATGGCTCATATCTTCATCGCTTTGCTCCACGTGCTTTTAAGTAAAATGGGTTTACCTACATAGATAAATAGCTCATATCTTCCTTTATCCACTCAGCGACTAAAACAAAAATCTCTTTTCCCATGAATTTTTTTTCGCAAAATACACGCACATATATAAATGGAGATTCTTTATACAGTTTCTCCTTATCCATCCATTCTTACAGGCTAATCCCAGAGAAGCTTTTTTGCGTACAAGATCATGTAACATGCGTGTGAAGCTGAAGAAACACTATGGCTCGGTACATAATATACCAACATGAGATGCTGCTTTCTTTCTGTAAAATCCTTCTCTTCTACTTTTCATCGATATCCACTTTTTCAAAGAGGATACACAGTACAACATTTTACCTACTTAAGAAAATACTACTTTTTGCTTACGCTAAGCTAAACGCTTCTGCTCTTCTGCTGCTGCTTCAGGGCATCACTTTAAGTTTTTTTTCTCTTTCAGTAAAAATATAAAGATAGTGGAAGACCCAGCGAATATTTTTCAGAAGAAAAAAATCGTCTAGATTTTAAGTATTCAGGACATCTATTCTGGTGGTGCTGTTTCTGTATAACCACTTCATTCTATATTTAGTCTCTTCTATGGCATAATACGTATACGGATATTTTTCAGTTCAAAGGCGGGAAGATATGCTTACATCAGAAAAAAAAACTCCTGAGATACCTAGCATAAACCATCCATGCATGTGTATTTCCGCTTATTTTCTTGAAGTTAAGAGAAAGCAAAAAGGAAGAAATAGAGCTTCCCTTTTAAAAAATCTTACCCTGCCAAAGTTTTTTCCCACACACAGCTTGTAGCTATTGAACTGTCTTCTTCCACAAAAATATTATGGCCATGATGTTGATGATGATGATGATGAAGACGGTGTGATACACACATTCTGTGCCTAAGTATACATTTATATTACACTTTACTACTTAAGAAGAATCAGGCGAAAGTGTAACATTCCCTCAGTCTACCTTACTTACTTGCTACTTTTTACTTTGTACTTTCTCATTTTTTCTCTTTCGGAGTACATAGTAGTGTAGCAGAAGGGGCACCACACATTGCCCCCAGCAAACTTCTCCATATTTTATTTGCTGAAGGGAAGCATGGAGCTACTTTTTAAAAATAAAAGTATCACAGAAAAAAAATTAAGCAGTGGAGAAAGGAGAAGAAAGATTGTGTTTGCGTTATTGGAACATTTTTTGTTTCCCTTTGTCGGGAAGGGCCACCCAGACGATAAAGGCAAGAGATCTTAAAAACATACTTGAATCTGTTCTGTGTGGTGTTGTTATTGGTGGTGTAATGTCATATATGTTTTAGATATACATGAAACAGGTCTTTTCTTAGACTTCCACCCCAGGCAAGCATTTGAAATATTTCACTGCTTGTTTCACTCTTGGCACTCATAGTGCACCTGGAGTGGTGATGCTTTAGGTACACTGTACAAAGAAGCAATATACATATATATATAGAACATGTTTTTCTCAAAAACATATCGACCTTGGATCTTGCTGCGTTTTCATCATCATCGCAATACTCTCAACCCCTCCTCTTTACCGTCATCATCAAAAAATGAAGTGCATGCCATCATCACGTTTTCCCGCAGCGCACTGTAAAATCGTGAAGGTGTGAGGTAGAAACTGCATTCAGTCATCAAAGTGAGAAGTTTATAAAACGAGCAAAGTGCATTGTAATGCATAAGGCACCGCTTCACTGCCTGTATCAAATTATCATCATCAGTCAGCCCGGCTGAGTGGTGGGTGGTGTAAGTTGGGATATGAATGAGACAGGAAAGAAAAAACGACGAAATGAAAGAACAACATGAGAAGGGGAAGAAACAAGAGGAAAAAGTTTCCGAGAGTAGAAAATAAAAAGTGAAGGTTTGGAGTTTTTAGGGAAAACGAAAGAAATGTTATTGTAAGAATACAGAATTACAGAACATATAGATATAGAATGTGGATCCTGATGATATGGAATTACAAAAAAAGATCATCAAACCGGATGCACTCTACATGCACAGTGCACAGTATTCATTGGCCATAATATGCTTTATTCTCATTCTATCTCCTTTTACAATGCACTTACCTACAATGTATGATTGACTGCTTATACATATTTCACTTTCATTCTCGTTGAAACAAATCTTTTTGTCGACACTCTCTATACGTGTTCGAATTTTAGGCCAATTTCGTTCGAACAGGATTTCGCGATTCGGAGAAGTGAATGAGGATGAAGGCGATGGTACTGGCGGAAGGTTTGGTATTACTCTCAATTGAATGAAAGGAAGAGCAAGAGAACACAATTAAAAATCTTGGACCAGTTAAAAGAGATGAGTAGACTCTACAATAACTTCGCAATAAACAGCGTTATATAAAAATCTCTGTAAAAATCTGAAGCTTAGAGAGTGCGGATGTGTTTTTTAGCTTGACTTTCAAAACCCTAAGCATAATGTGTGCAAGTTTAGCATATTCATTAATTGTTTTTATTCAAGTATGAAAAGCCTTTTGTTTATGTATCTGCAATGAAAAGTCTCACCGAGCTTTAATAAATTCTTTTATGAGAGAGAAAAATATTGCGACTCCCACGCAATTATTTTATTACCTAACTTTGAGTGCCTAATATTGTAATTATATTCTTTAACACAGACTTTTACAATCTCACACATGAGATTTAAATTTGTTGTGAAAGACGAGAGTAATGATAATATGATTGAAGTCGAATTGCGAGTAGACGGCTTAAAGTTGAGGTAACAAGATAAGAGCATCATTATGACTGTAGTACCTCTCTTCTCAAATCTCTTGCAAATGTATACCTAAGTGCTAAAAGGTTCGCAGAAAAAATGATGCAACGAAGAAAAAGACGCTGTGAGATGAGTTTCTTTCACGGAAGCAACAAAACCCTTTACGTTTCGTCATAATCTAAAAAAGAAGATGCGTGTGCTCAAATATTATGCATCTTCACGTTGTGATCTTCAAGCATAGTCAATTTTAATTTATTCCATCAATTTCTTCCATCTTGTTTTCCTCTCCAACATCTCATAGAGTGATAACTAGAGTGTGCAAATCTAACTTTTGCGGGTATATGGGGCACTTTGATAACACCAAACGAAAGAAGAGACATCAATCTATTCAAGACTCCATTTTCTAATTATGTTGCAATGAAGATCAGCACGCAAATACAGCGGATTAAAATTTTGAAAATTATGGCAACACCCCTTACATAAAACGTGAAGGAAGTTTATAGTGATGCACCTTGTAAAAGGCAATTCCATCTTTAGTGAAGATGACATTATTATCGTAAAAGGAGAGCATTATAATCATTCACAATATGCAACTAATGCGACACATGTCAAAATAAATACATTACATATTTTACGCCTACATATCATGCCCGTAAACTCGAAAAGTTTGCGTCGTTACAACCAAGCGTATTTAGTAGACCCGTTTTTCGTTATTAAGTTTTGAGAAATAATCATTTTCCCTTGAAGTGATGAGGATGAGACATTAACGAATGTGCATTAAATATTCATCAATTTTGTATCAAAGTCTTCTCTTACCTTTTCTACGATACAGACAAGATTTATGGTGCTCCCTTCTTCAACGTGGTACTCACCCTGACCCAGGATAAACGCCTCAGGAACGGCAATAATGAGATGGACGTAAAAGGAGACGATGCCAGTTCCTGTTGAAACCTGAAAATTCACACAAAAATTTACCCGTGTATATTCGATGTACTTCTTACATTTCATTTTCCATCAATGAAAGTATAAAACGAATCAGCTTATACTATAACATGATAAAATATAATTTGGGGGTTCTAAGGTAAAACTTCAATACATGATATTTAACAGTACATGATTTTCTAGCAAAATCCTTGCTTCGCCAAATACGGATTCATTGCACTGGATTCCGGTAAACTTTGCAAGCAAAATTGGAAGAATATGTTAGTCGGTTTCTCTAATTCTCGCAATCATACTCAGCCCTGTACAGCATTCTATGGAAATGATGTGAGCCAGTTCATTACTGTACATTTGCCGTCATCATCACCATCCAATCCAATACTAAAAAACTAAATTTCCGTCCTATATTGATGCTTGTAAAAGCACCTCTCTCATCGCAGAAAACCACCGACCTAAAATGGAGAGAAATATACCGATATAGAAGCTCATCCAACCACGAAAATGATGATCACAGCTCATAAAAATGTGGAATGAATGAATGAACAAAATGAACGAGAAAAGTAAGAGAGAAAGTATGCATGGAGCGGAGGCACTCCATAGTTTCCTGTTTGGTACCTCAACTGGCGGAATTCACTTAATTTATCTGTTTTACACGAAGACTACGACGCAAAACCAGTATCTTTACAAAAACCAAACTACTAAACTTACTCAATGATGATGATACACACATACATATCACAGCTTACGATACGAACATAGACATATTCTTTAATAAAAAAGAATCCAAAGTATGGTAAGGTTTTTTGGTTGGTTGACGACATCGCACCTATCTAAGCACCTAAAACGTTCGTTGTAAAGTTGGAGAAAATGAGATGCTAGCACATTTACCCGAACACCTACAAACCCAGATTAGATAATGCCCATTGTTCCTTGGCACATAAAATACATCGAAAATCTGTCTCGCTCGTAGTAATAGACCAGATGATCGATAAAAGTACTTTATAAGTCAGCTTCTTTGAAGAATGTACATATTTAGGTAGAAAACATGCTGCATGAGTCTTTTATATTTATATGCCTGTCTTTGACACATAAAAACCTGAATTCGGCATATTCAAAGAAAGTAATAATCTGTTCTGTTTGTACATGTTTCTAGAACATCATTTGAAAAGAGGGAACAGGTAATAACACTAATAAACCTAAAAACGTGTGTTTATGCCAGTATAGCCTGAGGCTGATTGCAGCTGATAATCC